>JAGXOD010001413.1:0-165375 GCA_020368025.1 Brachyhypopomus occidentalis
TACTGAGGAGATTGTGAGCGAGGGAGTGGTGTGTAACTAGGGAGCGTGGGTGTTGCCGGCGTGGTTGTGTTGCTATGGTTACATGGGTGCACACGCGCCCTCTGGTGGCCTCCCCTCCGAGCCACCAGGCCAGCAGCGAACACCACGTGTCCTGATGCTCGCTACAATAGGCGTGGAGAAAGCGTCCTAGCTCCTGGTTAACACGCTCCACCTGACCATTTGCCTGCGGGTGATAACCAGAGGTTAAGCTGACCGTGATGTTAAGCTTGGTCATAAATTCCTTCCACACTCGCGACGCGAACTGCGGACCCCTATCAGACACCACGTCCTTAGGCAGGCCGAACTGCCTGAAGACGTGCCTGAATAGGAGGTCCGCAGTCTCCCAGGCCGTAGGTAGTCCTGGCAGTTGAATAAAACGAACCATTTTAGAAAAGCGGCCCATTACCTTCAGTCGGTCCATGGTCGTATTACCTTCAGACTCTGGAAAGCTGGTAATAAAATCCAACGCGATATGGGTCCAGGGCTGCTTCGGAACGGGTAGAGGAGGTAACTTACCCCCCGGTGGTGTTCGTGGCACTTTACTCCTTGCACACTCTGGGCACGATCCCACGTGTAGCAACACGTCTCGGTGTAATCCAGGCCACCAGTAACGTGCAAGAGTTGGGCTGTTCGTGTGGAACCCGGGTGTCCTGTGCCAAGAGAAGTGTGTGCCCAACTAATCAGAGCGGTGCGTTGTGCCAGCGGAACATACTTGTGATGGGGAGGACCCAGCGGGTGCGGGTTGGCGGCGTCGATAGCCCGGTCTATCTCCCACTCAACCGTGCCTATGAAGCACTCCTCTGGAAGCACCGGCTCCTCGCTGGTTGACTCCGCGTTTCCAGGGAACGAGCAAGAGAGCACATCTGCTCTGGAATTCTTCTCCCCTGGTCTGTACATCACCTGAAATGCAAACCTGGAAAAGAACAGCGACCATCTTGCCTGGCGAGCGTTCAGTCTTTTAGTGTTCTTTAATATAAATATCTGGACACAGCCATGTTGAAGTACCGGTGTGTCACTCAACCTGGGAGGGTTAAGCAGGCATTTGTAGAGGCGCTAGGCATCCGTTTGTTGTACTGACCGATCATAAGAACCTGGAATATTTAAGCCGATGAAAGGCGGTCTCCGCCTCCTCAGTCCACTCTAGGTTTTTGGCCCTGCCTCGCAGCATGTCGGTAAGGGGTTTCGCTATTAGGCTAAAAGCTCAAATGAACCGCCTATAGAAATTAGCGAAGCCCAGGAAACGCTGGAGCTCGTGTCGTAAGTGAGGACGGGTCCATTTCAGCACAGCCTCCACCTTGATAGTTTGCATATGTATCGAGCCTGGCTTGATGGTATAGCCAAGGAAGTTTACTTCCTGGAGATGGAACTCACACTTCTCGAGCTTGCAATACAAGTAACTGCGCAAGAGAGTGCTCAACACAGCTCGTACATCCTGCTCATGTTGATCCTGTGAATGTGAATAGATGAGGATGTCGTCGATGTAAGTGACAACACATTTATCCAAATATTCAAGCAGGACCTCGTTAATAAACGCCTGGAAGAAGGACGGTGCTGAAGCCAAGCCGTAAGGCAGGACTCTGTACTCGTAGTGCCCCGTTGAGGTACTAAATGCCGTGTTCCACTCATCCCCAGGGCGAATGCGGATGAGGTTATAGGCGCTGCATAGATCCAATTTGGTGAAGTAGCTCGCTGACCTCAACTGCTCTAGTGCCGAGGGCACCAGAGGCAGAGGGTAGGAGTACCCCACCGAGAGGGAATTGAGCCCCCAATAATCTACACATGGCCTCAAGCCGGCGTCTTTCTTCTTCACGAAGAAGACGCTCGCTGAGGCTGGCGAGGTGGAGGGAGCGATATAGCCTTGAGCTAAAGCCTCCTTAACGTATTGCTGCATTACCTTTTCCTCAGCTTGAGACAGAGGGTAGACACGCCCCCTTGGTGGTACGCTGCCTGCCTTCAAATCGATGAGGTGAGGTGGTAACTGTTCGGCTTTACTGGGACTGAAGACTTTGGCCAGGTCTTTATACTGAGGAGGGGGTGTCAGGTGGCTCGCCGAGTTAGGGCTCTCTATGGTGGTTGACATTATGCTGAAGACTCCCACTTTACCTCCACTTACTGCGGACACTTACTGCGGTCCTGTTCGCCCAATCGATGGAGGGGTTATAATCCCTTAACCAAGGGAGTCCCAGTGTGACAGAGTGTTTTAATTTAGGGAGAACAAAAAAAAACATGCGTGCAGTGTAACCCTGGAGAGTGACAAATAAAGGGGGAATGCGTTAGTGGATCAGCCCGCCGCCCACAGGTCTGCCATCCAGTGGTTGCACGTGCCTTGGTCTCCTCAGCTTTATCAGCTGCAGTGGACGAGCCAGGCCCGGGTCCATTATGTTCCCCGCCGATCCTGAATCCACTAGGGCGGAAACCCCCACAGATATTTTCCAATGAGTTACCGTAATTGGGAAAGTTAGCAAGTTACCCACCAAGGAGCTACTCACCCTGGCTCTGCCACCGCTCGGGCGAGCGGTCTCCTTGGGGACACCTGTCTCTCCCACTTGCATCGATTCGGCTGGGGGGTGCCTCTCTCTCTCTGGTTGGCGAAGTTCCGGGAGTCGGAAGCCGGGTTAGGCTTCCTCTCTCCTGCACCAGCCAGTCGTCTGTGATGGCCAACCGCACGACTTGATTAAAAGTCAGTGACTCTTGCCTACAGGCTATCTCCACTCGTAGATCCGGTTTAAGACCCGCTAGAAAAATGTCCACAAGCGCCGCATCATTCCACCCCGTACCTGCGTGCCTAGAGTGCGGAAGCCCAAGGCGTAATCGGTCGCGGCACACGACCCCTGTCGCATCGTAAGGAGGCTCTGTCCACTAGCCCTCCCCTGCCGTGGGTCCTGGAAGACCTCCTTGATCTCTGCCGAGAAAGCAGCGTAATCTCGAAGGAGAGGAGAGTCATTAGTAATCATAGCTGCCCTCCCAGCTCAATGCTTTACCGGAGAGTCGTGAAATAACATACGACACCTTCTCCGGAACACTCAGCTGCTGTTGGTAGGTGAAGTACAGTTCACATTGAACAAGGAAACCCTCACATTTCTCGGGGTTCCCCTCGTAAGTTTTGGGGGGGGGGTGATAGGCAATCGAACGCTCTCCGTTCTTACGGCTCTCTCATTACTCGTCTGCATTGTCAAGGTTTGCAGACAACCTGACACCGTATGAAGCAGCGCTTTCAATTCCTCCAATTCCTGTTGCTGCTTGCCCAGCATTCTGCCCTGTAGGGTCAGCGTCTCCCAGGGGTTAGGCTCACTGCTCCCGGCTGCTCCAGGCTGCACATTCTGTAATGGTTGGTCAGGGGCAGCAGGAGACAGAGGTTGTGGGCAAAAAGGATTTATTATCCATCATAATCAGCAACTGAAATATTCAGGCCATAAAGGCAAACCTTAGGAACAAAGAGTAGCACACAGAAGATACACAACATGTAGATCACCACCGAGACGGATACGTAGAGCTCCAGGGCTTCAGGACGGTCTCAGGTGCATCAATATGCAGCACTGAACAGCGAGACCTGTGGCCTTAACTGCTACGGAAGGAAATGAATATCTGGTGCTAGTACTGAGGAGATTGTGAGCGAGGCAGTGGTGTGTAACTAGGGGGCGTGGGTGTTACTGGCGTGGTTGTGTTGCTATGGTTACATTGATGGCCTCTGGTGGCCTCCCCTCCGAGCCACCGTGACAGTTACTAAAGGTTATATCTTGGAGTAATTGAAAACTAAGATGACTGTGTAGGTCCTGAAATTTGTGAGTCACAGATTCAAGATAAGTATTAATTTTGAGATGGCATTATTTGTTGGCAAGTACCATAATTTCTGTTTTGTCATAATTTAAATTAAAGAAATTCTGGCTCAGTTAAGCTTTCCAAACATAGATAGAGTTTGTCTATTGCACTTCAATAATAATCAGGTGAGATTGTCTCCCTAAACTAATTTGGTGTGATTGTGGAGAGGTAGGTACCGAAAAATCTGCCATCCAACGGCAATCAACCTATACAACAGTGCATAGCTGTGCTCGAACATCACTTGCACTTTTCCACTAGATGCACTGCTAAGATTTGTGAGAATGCCAATGTATGACTAACTGTGCATACTCTTTTGCAACATTGCGAGGTTGTACAATATTTTCACATTTTCCTTTGCTTATCACTGTCTTCACTGCAGTTAATACCACTGCAATATCACTTTACCTTAGTCAGAAGACTTGTGTACATGCTTGTTTATTTACAGCCATACTTACTTACTGGATTGCCTATGAGTCAGCAGTCAGAATTAGGTTGATGGCTCTCCATATGACTGCCAGGGGTATAAATAGGTACCTTGAGGAGGCAGCATAACACACACCCCGCCACCAGAGGTCACACTCCCCGGAATACTAGTGTCTCACACATACTACAGAAACTTCCCGAAACCTATCTGTCATTGCAAAGTATTGCCAGAATTATTGTCTGCATACCAAGCGTTTCTCTATCTGTATATTCTTTTCTAGTGTACCAACTTCTGCCTCTTATTAGGATCTGTGAATTTTCCTTACTTTTTGTACTATCGCTATCTGACCTCTGTCTGATTACATACTCCTCTTTTGCTTCTGGTCCTGTTGTAGCTATTAAATTATTCTGCAAATGGATCCTGCTTCTGAGTCTGCTATGACTTTGTTACACATTAATGTAAATCTGTCATGGTATGTTATGTTATGGGGGGACCAGAGCCCTGGTCTTAAAGAGCCCCCCTGAGGGGTAAGGGCTCCCCAGATGTGTGGGGACCAGAGGGCTCCAGTCTGAAGAGCTCCTGCTGAAGACAGAGGTCCCCCCTCGTGCTCGGGGTGACCAGGAGGAAGGCCCTGGGGTGTATCTGGCCACCTCAGGGATGAAGGGTTCCCCCCTGGAAGCTCCGGTGGGGTGGAGGAGTTCAACCTGCTATGAACCTCCCCATGATGGGAGTTCTCCCCGGTCGGTTAGGGTTGCCCAGGGCCATGGTTTCTGGTAATCCTGGGTTGGGTGGAGGAGTCCACCTTGCGATGAGCTTCCCCGGGAGGGGCGGACTCCCCAGGGGTCCAGGGTGACCCCCTGCTAGGTGCAGGGGTCAGTCCTGAGACGAGAGGTCTAGAAGGCGGATAGGCGCTCCCCGGGGAGGTAGCCTACACACACGCACACTTTTGTGGGGTTCAGCGGCCAGATGCCTGTTAGGGTCCTGTGACTGACTGGGGCATGGTTTTCGTGTTGTTGATGGCCCAGTCAGTCCAGGGCCCCGCCCAGGGAGGTGTGAGCTAACGTATGTTTTGTGTGTTTTGTGTTTCAGCTGCTGCAGGACTGCAGGGGGTGTGTCCCTGCCTTGTCCCTGCCTTCCTGCCCCTTCATCTTGTGTTTTGTGTACTGCCGCTGCGGGCCGCACAGCCGAGTGGAAGTGCGGCTTGGTGGGGGGGTCTGTCACGGTACGGGGCCCCCCCCCTGCCGGTCACCCCCGTCCACAGCAGGGTGTGCGTCCCTCAGATGGGCGGGGCCTGTGATCCCCTTCACCTGACGGTCGTTTGTCTGTCTATATATGTCATGTCTTTGTACCAGCTGACTGCTGGTTATTATATCCTTAATTTGGATCATGTCACAGGTTTTCAGTTGGTGCACGTTCTCCATTAAATCCTCCTTTGTCCCTGAGAATTGGCGTGATGGCTTCCTTTTTCATTCGCACTTTTTCATTCGCACTCCCTGCCCGTCACAAAAACATGTCTGATGTATTATCAGTAGCATTTCATTCCGTGGTGTAAGAAAATAGCTTGCGGATGGAGTTTCATGTTGGGGCCAGTGCACTGTTAGTATTAACTTCTACAATTAATGACACTCCAAGGGCAAGCAGAGGTTTAATTTGCCTAATTTGTTTCTAGCTGAATGTAACTATGATGTGGGAAACAGGGAGTTGCCTGCCATCAAGTTGGCACTCAAGTAGTCACTAGTTGGAGGGTGCCTTGAACCCCTTTGTCATGCTCACTGACTATAAGAACCAGGCCAAATACCTCCAAACCAAACTGGCTGGTGCCTGTTCTTCAACCAGTTCTGATTCCATTTTCTATTCCTTGCTGTCCTTTGGTCTGACTGGGGAAGTTAAGAGTATGTAGCTTACACTCACCAGACACTTTATTAGGTACACCTGTCCAACTGCTCATTAACGCAAACGTCGAATCAGCCAATCACATGGCAGCAATTCAATGCATTTAGGCATGTAGACACGGCCAAGACAATCTGCTGCAGTTCAAACTGAGCATCAGAATGGGGAAGAAAGGTGATTTAAGTGACTTTGAACGTGGCATGGTTGTTGGTGCCACATGGGCTTGTCTGATTACTGCTGATCTACAGGGATTTTCATGCACAACCATCTCTAGGGTTTAGTGCGAATGGTCCAAAAAAGAGAAAATGTCCAGTGAGCAGCAGTTCTGTGAGTGCAAATGCCTTGTTGATGCCAGAGGTCAGAGGAGAATGGCCAGACTGGTTTGAGCTGATAGAATGGCAACAGTAACTCAAATAACCATTCGTTACAACTGAGGCATGCAGAAGAGCATCTCTGAATGCACAACACATCGAACCTTGAGACGGATGGGCTACAGCAGGAGAGGACCACACCGGGTGCCACTCCTGTTAGCCAAGAACAGGAAACTGAGGATACAATTTGCACAGGCTCACCAAAATTGGACAATAGAAGATTGGAAAAACATTGCCTGGTCTGATGAGTCTTGATTTTTGCTGCAACATTCGGATGGTAGGGTCAGAATTTGGCGTCAACAAAATAAAACCATGGAACCACCCTGCCTTGTATCAACGGTTCAGGCTGGTGGTGGTGGTGCAATGGTGTGGGGAAATATTTTCCTGGCTGACTTTGGGCCCATTAGTACCAATTGAGCATCATGTCAACGCCACAGCCTACCTGAGTAGTGAACTCAGTCCTTAGCTTTGCTGTTTGTCTCTGTAGGAAATGAATGGGAGGCAAATGTAGCATTGCGGTGCAATTTTGAGTGTTTCCATCTAGTCATATGCCAGAACTCATTTCCAAAAAAATAGCTGCCCCTGTCCTGTCAGATGTAGCTCTACAGCACTTCATTGGCTAAAATTTGATTTGCAGACATCACATTCATTTGATTACATTGTGAATTCCACAATAAACGCATTTTCCATATTGAGCCTAGCTGCACTAACGTAGAGACACTAATGTGATAGGATAGTTGTTGCAGTACAAATGACTCAACACAATAATTAATGTTTCGTTTCAGTTAACATTTAGCTGTTAACCCTTTCCTATGTAACATTATGAAGCTAGCATAGTTTACCATAATTCCCCGTCCCCAAAAATGGAAATGAAAATGGTAAAATACTAGATTGCTCAGCTTCACCATCAAGGTGACTAGATTTGCTATAAGTTAACTATCACGGTACAGCCACTGACTCCTCCCTTCTGGTGTGTCTGTGTGTGTGGTACAGCCCCTGACCCCTCCCGTTGGATATGTGTGTGTGTGTGGGACAACCCCTGACCCCTCCCTTTGGGCGTGTGTGTGTGGTACAGCCCCTGACTCCTCCCTTCAGGCATGTGGGTGTGTGGTACAGCCCCTCTCCCCTCCTTTCAGGCATGTGTGTGTGTGGTTTCCATCTGTCTATGTCCATAAATGTATTTCCTTTGGATGTGGTTCTGTGTGTGTGTGTGTGTGTGTTAATTTGTTGCACCTGTTACTTGTTACATTAACATTTACTGGCAAAACACATTTTAATTACATATTAACATCAATACAGAATGGCATGATTTAGTTTGTGTTTTAGTAACATATATAATCTGAGGAATGATTTTTGAGTATTAATGCTATTGCATCATGTTTTGGATTACAGAAATGATCCATGAATGAATGAAGTTACATTTCTATAGCATCTATCAATATCCAACATTAGCCAACATTACCTAGCTAGCAAACCTGGCAAATATGAGTAAAATTATCCGGGATGGTAAATATTTAGTAAATTGCATTATTGTGTTTAGCATTGGCAATATACCACTTTAGGAGACATTAGGGACAGAAAGCACAAAAAGACTAGGGCAGGTGGACATTGGAAGTCATTTTGTGAAAAGATGGTGTAGAATACCAATCAGTGAGGGCAGGCGGAGCAGTCTCAAACTGAACAACACAGGGATGAGCAGGGAAGTCCCAGGTCTCCTTCACCAGGTCAACATAAACCTCGCATGCAAGACATTCTCTCTAGTTTAAATAGAAATAAAAATTTATATTCATATTATATGAATTATATGAATTCTATAACACATTGATAATAAGCAACAAAAACATTTTCGGGAGCATATGTTAAATCAAAAGCACTACTTTAATCTTCATTATATAGTTTATTAAGCAATAATTAAGATGAAACTGATATGTACACATACTATACAATCAATATTTGATGACCGTTTATCAAAAGCTAAAAATGTTCTGTTCAAAGATGTAGAAATAAAGAACAGAGCAAATATGAAGTACAGAGAAAACAGAGTTTGAGGTTTTAAGATGAGCTACAAATGCTGTGATTTAGTTTAAGGTTAATTGTATGTTATTGATAATATACATTTCTATAAACATGCAATTAATAAAGTATAATCTACATGTATATTAATGAGGCTGATGTGATACCTAATCATAAGCCTGCAAGTGCGTAATTATGCCTTTGCTATTAGAGAGAAAATCTCAGAAACCTGAAGAGGGAACTTGACCCATAAGGTGTTTCTTGGTATTCTTCTCTGGCCTAAACAAAATTATGAAACACTTTGGAGCAAAAATGCAAATAATCAAACCGAAACTTGAGGCCAGAATAGCAAATATCTCCACAGCTACAGTAAATTTTCCAGGAGAACTGACATAAGCTGGAATAAATGAGATCCAAACCGCACAGAATATGAGCATGCTGAATGTGATGAATTTGGCTTCATTAAAGTTATCAGGCAACTTACGTGATAGAAAAGCCAAAATAAAACACAGAAAAGCCAGGAGTCCAATATAACCCAGAACAGCCCAGAAACCTACAGCAGAACCTAAACCACATTCCAAGATGATCTTTTCTTTGTAGTGCTTTAGATTTTTGAAGGGGAAAGGAGGGGACGATTTTAACCAAACCACACAAATAATGGCTTGTATGAGAGTGAAGGAAATGACAATGAGTCTCTGCTGTGGAGGCCCAAACCATTTCATGACATTACTGCCTGGAAGTGTAGCCCTGAAGGCCATTAACACCACTACTGTTTTCCCCAGTACACAGGAGATGCAGAGGACGAAGGTGATCCCAAATGCTGTGTGGCGCAGCATACAGGACCACTCAGAGGGCCGACCAATGAAAGTAAGTGAACAGAGGAAACACAGAGTCAGAGAGAAGAGCAGCATGAAGCTCAGCTCTGAGTTGTTGGCTCTGACGATGGGAGACGTCCTGTGTCTGTAGAAGACAGCAGTAACACACACAGACATGAAGGCCCCAGTGATGGAGAACACTGTCAGAACGATGGCTAGAGTGTCATCCCAGGACAGGAACTCAATAGGCTTGGGGAGGCAGCTGTCTTGTTTGGTGTTTGGCCAGAACTCAGGAGGGCAGTGTATACAATCCAACAAATCTAAAAGAAGAGAAACACAAAGTTTTTCACAAATGTCTCCCTAGCTGTCTCCCTCACTCTCTCCCTAGCTCTCTCCCTCACTCTCCCTAGCTCTTTCCCTCACTATCTCCCTTGCTGTCTCCCTAGCTATCTCCCTCACTCTCTCCCTAGCTCTCTCCCTCACTCTCTCCCTCACTCTCTCCCTAGCTCTCTCCTTCACTCTCTCCCTCACTCTCTCCCTAGCTGTCTCCCTCACTCTCTCCCTAGCTCTCTACCTCACTTTCTCCATAGCTCTCTCCTCACTCAAAAATCTCTGCATAATACAATGGCAATGCATCAACGCAAAAAAAATAGATCAACACAATATCCAAACATATGCATTTCAAATCCATGTACATACATCAAACAAACACCATGCTCATCCCCAAAGCCCCCAGGATGCATTTTGGCTCCTATGTTCAGTATGCAAAACATCACATTATATATATCACAAGTGGTGTCTGGTGCATATGACTTAGAATGTAAATAACTGATACCAAAACCTGTCATATTACTGATCTCTCCCTCTGCACATGGTACACAGTCATAGCAGCAGACAGGCCTTCCCTTCTGTACAGCCTTCCTGGTGCCTGGAGGACAGCTCTCACTGCACACAGACACTGGAACCTGAGAGATATTAGAGAAGAATGCAAAGGAAATCAGTGTCTTGAGGCTATAATAATACATAATAATAACAATATACGCCTTTTTGAGAGTTTGTCAGACTCACTGATTAGGACAACACTAAAGTGAACAACTCTTTCTGGTGCATATGTACATAATATGTTATACAGTACCTCAGTCTGTCCGCCCACCCAGCTAATAGTACTGCTCATTCTGAACTCCTGTCCTTTTGGTTTGGACGAGTCATAGTAGCCCACTGGCACAAAGTCTAAAGCACCATCTTTCTTAAACTGCAGGTTTATGAGCTCATAGACAGCCTCAGGTTCTCCACTGGAATCAAAGTTGACCTGGTAACCTTTCTTTGTGGTAAAGTTCACTCTCTTAAGCTGGTTGTGTATCTGCAGTATTAGACACAACCTCATGAAAGTTCAAGACAGTGTGACAATGGCTTCTCTACAGATAGTTCAGCCATGCAGTGTTTAAGTACATGACTAAAATATCACTCTTATCGTGTGGCATATTTTTATTCATATAAATATTATATATAAAATGCATGATCGTTTTCAATGGTCAGACAAACGTCTCACATTGCTTAATAAATAATTAGTTTTAATTAAGATATATACCTGCCACGGTGCGAATGTAATCGTCTTGTCGCATTTTGTATCATTACAAATAACACCATGAACTGCATGCGCTATGGCGTATGTAGCTTTATACACCATATTAGTGATGCGCAGCTGTGACGTGTCTGTGTATGGGTTCTGTAGCGCGCGGATGTCCTCACTGCCGTCACATTCCCGCACGCCTGTCCGCCCTTTTAGGCTACAGTGGAACGAGCTCTCCCAAAATTCCGTTAATAGTGTTGATTTCAAGACTTGTGCTGGAGAGAGGTCTAGTAGAAACTCACGAAGACCTGGTATGACTGACCGTGGGAATCCAAAACCTAGTGCGCCAGCGCATGTGTTAAATTTTAGAAAGTCTGGATGTATGATCCACGATTCACTGGCTATCCACTGAATCGGAGGCGATGATTGCCGTGCCAGTTCCTCAATGATAAATTTCATGTCTCCTGCGTGAACAAACGCTACTATTACTCGGGCCGTTGATTTCCGGATAATATTTGCCAATCTCTCCAGTTTTCGCCGTGGTTGTGTCCTTACATAGGCCTCGGAGTACTCCACACAGATCCCATCCTCCTGCGCAGCCTTTAGGAAAGATGTCATTCCGTAGTTTCCGTAGTCTGTGTCGCTGCGCACTGCCCCAATCCATGTCCAGCCATAAGACTTGACCATTTTTGCCAGTGCAGCCGCTTGGTGATCGTCACTTGGTACCGTCCTAAAGAAGGCGGGAAACTGACTCTTATCGCTCAGGCACGCGCAGGTTGCAGAATGACTCACCTGTGATTCCGTTAGTTGAAAAGTAGTTTAGTAGTTTGATTCAGTCGTTCAGGTACTTGTTTTATTAGCGTTACATGCTTTTAATTGCTACAGTACACATATATAACGCATTAGTTTACATATCTTACATTTGACTGCAGTTCTAGAGCACGTCCGTAAATCAGTAAATTTAGAAGCGATTTTTCTTTTTTTAAAGACTGGAATACATTTCGGATTCTCACCTGTGGAATTCCAAAAGGACCGAGAATTCTGGCCATGCTAACTGACGCAGAGGAAGTAGAATCTCCTACGACAGCAGGTACAGTGGCAGCTCCAGATTTTAAACAAGAACTTGTTTCGTTGAAAACGGGGTCCAAGCCGTTTTCAAATTGTAAAGCAACTTTGATAGCCATTTGCACGTCAGAGCACGAGTCGTATATCTGGTAGCCTAAAGTGATGTCCGGTAGGAGATCGGTTCTGTTGTTGATCTCGCGGATGGTGAATTCCATGGCACGAGCGAAGCGCAGCTGCCTGAAGTCCATGCTGTTTGGATTCAGTAAAACAAACAAATATCTAGTAAACTTTAGGCAATTATATAAACATAAGCCATTATATCAACATAAAGGAATACATAGATATGTATACAAAATAATAAAGAACATGTTTTAGTCCAATTATCATTTCTCAGTTATTCTACCAAAATACCCTGCTGTCAGTGCTGCCCACTCCACTCTCACAGACAGACCTCCCAGAGCACTGTAGCTGTGGTGGCAGCCTGGTGTAGGTGTTCTCTCCTGAATTTGTGTAGTAATGAATTGTGAAAATCCCTCCAATTATAAAATCTCCATTCATTGAAAGCCCAGGCATCTGAGGCTCAGCCCACAGTTTACAGCTGACTGGGTTTGCTTTACATCCTGCAGGGCTGAACACAGTCATCCACAGCACTGATACAAATGGCACCAGACGTGAAGTGATCTGCATGGTGGGCTTGGTGCCTCCCAGCACTTTGAACATCTGGATGTCTGATTTACATCTGTTTAAATAGCCACCCTGCAGAGATGACCTGTCAGTAAATGTGGGTGTGATCTACAGTGGTTAATATAGCATCATTTCTATGAAGTGCACTGTCAGTAATTGTGGGTGTGGACTGGCTACAGGAGCATGGACATAACTGTGTATTCATTGTTAATTTTTATTTTGCCAGTAACTTTAATTTCCATCTCAGTAGTTTAAAATTGAGCCTCAGTACAGTATAAAATAAGTAGTAACTGTTGAGTGGGAGCGGCGTGGTGGTTAGCACTGTTGCCTCACAGCAAGGCGGTCTGGGTTCGAGTCTCGGTCTGGGCTGCTCTGTGTGGAGTTTGCATGTTCTCCCTGTGCCTGCGTGGGTTTTCTCCGGGTACTCCGGTTTCCTCCCACAGTCCAAAGACATGCATCCTAGGTTGATTGGTCACTCTAGATTGCCCGTAGGTGTGAGTGTGTGTGTGCGTGTTGGCCATGTGGTGGACTGGTGAACTGCCCATGGTGTACCCTGCCTTCGCCCGGAGATGCTGGGATTGGCTCCAGCCCCCCCGTGACCCCGACTAGCGGGAATAAGCGGTACGGAGAATGAATGAATGAATGAAAAATGTTGAGTGAGAACGTAAACAAAATGTATGGTTGTCAAAGTGCATTGAATATATTTAAAAAGCATGTGTATTTGCTTTATTTAAATCTACTTGAAATCTTGAAATTATGTTTGCTTTAAATATTTTTCATGTTTCTCTTTTTATTTCATTTTGCACACATATGGCTTCGGGGACGTGTGGCTACCATATAGTTTGCAAAGAGAGAATTTCTCAGTGCCAAGTTACGCGTTTCACTACCTTCGTATTTCTATGAGGAGAATACATAAACTCTGCTGTAGGAGGGGAACATGATGATGCTAAAATGCAAAGTAAGAAAGGTTTATGTTGCATATTTCATACAAATGCATCACAATGTCCTTTACAAATCAAAGCAATAGAAATTTTGCACAAATAAAAATATTGAGATTACAATAAAATAAAATACAATAGAGTACATTCTGTAAAAAGATATGATAGAATCAAAACCAAAAATTTTAAATTAGATTAAACTCAAATGGTGTTGCAAATGAAAAGAAATTGTATGTACCTCTATATCCGTGCATCTACGAGATCTACTAGATATTCTTTATGTATATTCATTTAGTGATTTAGTACTAATACTTTAAAGTCTGTTCTGTATCTTATTGGAAGTAAGTGTTAATTTTAGAAATAGGAAATGTCTTATTTTGTTCATGGTTAAAACTCTTGAACATGCATTCAAAATTATTACAAGTCAAGTTAAGAGACGACTGCAGAATTCAACCTTGTAGGACATAAAGGTGTGCACAGGTTTCTCTATGTTTGGATATTAATTATGTTATGATGACAGAAGGGTGTTTAGGTAACTGTTCTAGTCAGAGGTTGTGAGTATGCACAGTATGCTGTATGCGTTTGGCTGCTGCTTTGCTCCGGTCTTTTTGCGGTTTAGTTATTTTAGTTCTATTATAGTTCTTTTAAAGTCCGTGTATAGTTATAGTTTTAAGTTTGGCTTCTGTGTTATGATCGTCTCCACTTATCTTCATACCCACTGCCGATATCTTTCTCTCTCTCCCCGTGGATTTACAGAGCGTTGTGGAATACTTTGGAAGACTTTCAAAAATATCAATTCGATCAGAGATTTCTTGACAAAACCAGATTTTGAGAAACGTATCCATGCTTTTGTCTCTAGCAGGGTTGATTATTGTAATGGCCTAACAAGACTCTACAAGACTTACTACTGGTCTATAAATCACTTAATGGTGATGGACCAGTGTATCTATCTGACATGCTGCAGAGCTATGAGCCAAGCAGAAATCTTAGGTCACTAGGAACTAATCAGTTAGTCGTGCCAAAGGTAAGAACTAAGCATGGAGAGGCAGCATTTAGCTATTATGCTGTTTCTAAATGGAACCAGCTGGCAGAAGATACTAGAAGAGCTCCAACATTAGAAGTTCTAAAATCCAAGATAAAAATGTACTTATTTGGACTGGCTTTTGGTTAGTGTAGGTACCGTAAATGTAGCCTATTTTATTTAATATTTATTTATTTATTTATTTATTGAAGGAATACTTCAAGCAGCTTTTCAATCCCACCAGCACAGAGGAAGCAGAGCTGGGGGACTTCACCCATCACTTGGGCGAGGTGATCAGGGTAGTTGTGAAACTCCTTGGCAGTAAGGTTATGGGGGTGGATGGGGTCCGCAATCGACGTTTGTTCAACCAGTCCACGTGTGAATAGTGGATCTGGAGAAGGCATTGAACCATGTCCCTCCGTGATTTCTCTGGTGGGTGCTCAGGGAGTACAGGGCCTGCTGTACTAGGCATGCTGCTACAGGCTGTCCACTCCCTGTTCAAATGGAGCAGGAACTTGCTTTGCATGGCTGGCAGTAAGTCAGCCCTTTGTCATTGATTCTGTTCTTCTGTACTTCTTTTTTGGACAGAATTTTTCAGTGTAGTGAAGTGGCGGAGGGGGTTTGGTTTGGTGGCCTCAGGATTCAGTGTCTCCTTTTTGCAGATTATGTGCTCCTGTTGGCATTATTGGGCCATGACCTACAGCTCTCGCTGGACCAGTTTGCAGCCAAGTGCAAAACAGCCAGGATGAGGATTAGCACCTCTAAAACTGAGACCATGGCACTCAGTTGGACAAGGGTGGAATGCCCTCTCTGGGTCGGGGGTCAGTCCTTGCCTCAAGTGTAGGAGTTCATGAATCTCTGCATCTTTGTTTATGAATGAGGAAGGATGGAATGGGAGGTTGACTCTGCAGTGTTGCGGACTCTGTCCCGGACCGTTTTGGTGCAGAGAGAGCTGAACCAAAAAGCAAAGTTCTCAATTTACTGGTCAATCTACGTTCCCACTCTCACTTATGGTGAAGGTACCATGCCAAACCAGCAGGTGGCAGTACCACTGGCAATACATTGAACAAGCTTGCTTTGATGGAAGAAAGGGTGTGTCTAAAGTACGGGTTGGAAAGGTATGCGGGCGTCACCATTGTACGTTTTGTTAGGTTTAGGGGGTTTGCTAGGTAGGGTAGAGGTTTTTATCTCTTTCATTGATTTGATGCCGCCCGTATCCCACCATACATGAATAAACAGGATGTTTATTGGCTGTTACATCTAGCCTGTTGAGCAGTTATGTGTAACGCCAGGAGCGGCGGTGAATAGGAGAGCGGACACAAATGCTGAGGAGAGCGAGATTTATTAAAGGGCAATCCAAAATCAGGGTCGAATAAACAGGCGTAGGTCAAGTCCGTAAGAGAGTCCGAACACGAATTATAACAGATACGTTTAGACATAATGAAACAAGGACTAAATAGCAGACAACTGAAATGCAGGCGAACACGAACGAACAAGGGCTGAGCAAACACAATACAGATACGAAGACCAGATACGAATTCAAATACAGAGACAAGTACCAAGACAAAATAACCAGCCATATACCAGACCAAACACAGGATATAAATAGACCAAACTAACAGGAGACATCTGAACTACAATAACGAGGGGCAAGGATACAAAATACAAGGAGGGACTAAGAAACACATGGCTAACACAACAAAACAGGCATGAGTGACAGGAGGGGGAGGGTCTAACCGTGACATTATGCCTTTTATTAGTTGTATTGTCTTGTTTATCTGTGTTATTGCATGTCTGGATCACTCTCTGGATATCATTAAATACTTGTCTTTGGTCGTCATCAGTTTGGTTGTTGTGTGCCTTTTATGGTATACCACCCTATACTCAGTAGTAGTCCTATGCACCTGTTGGTTACCCAAGTGTTGGTTCTATTAGAGAACAGGGACGTAACAAGTGGGGGATAGTCTGGGATGTCTGTTACACTCCTTCTCCAGGATTCTCGCCATCAGTCCTGATATAATAGGTAGCAGTGTGATTGACGCTGTGTGTGTAGGTGGGGGATATCCGTGATAACGGCATTGGTTTTATAGTTTGCGACACTGGCTTAGGGCAACCTTATATCTACATTTGATCTACAAGCATTTCTTGAAACAATAAATCATGTAACGTTAGCGTCCTGTAAAAAGGATGAGTTACTTGTTATAGCTAGCCACTTCAATCTTTCTGTGTTGAGGGTGTTATTAAAGAAGGATATCAGGCCTTTGGTTATATTTGGTGAATATTGGTGTTTTGCGTGCACGACAAACGGGTGATATTACGTCAGAGGGCCCCTCTTTGTTACAGGAGGCACTTGTATCCGATGGCGGTGCCTCGCCTATACAGGTGGTGAGTAAAGTTAGCCCCGTTCGGTCTGATGTACAGTGGGTTGCATCAGGAGGTGCGCCAGAGGTACTATCTGGTCTCCCTCCATTTGATCCTGTTTTGCCTGGCTCCGTAAGTTGTCGGACGATGGCAATTCTCTGGGGGTACAAGAAGCTCGACTTCGGTACGAAGCGAAAGAAAGAGAGGAGGCGCGTAAACAAGAGTATGAGTTTAAACTGTCTATTCACCGGTTGGAGTTGGAACATGAGAAAGAGATACGGTTGCATGGATTGGAGTTAAGTAAGATAGCAGCAGCTACACATCACCTTAACCTGTTGTGCAGTTGCGCCCCTAGTGGTCCCGGAGGTGCCCCTGACTTATTTCTAATCCCGCAGGTACAAATCTGTTTTTCCGCATAAAAATAACTAATAATATCGAAAGTTCTTAAAACACAAGCCCATCACACTAAATTTATTTATATCTTACTGCATACCGATTTTCAGCCATCTACACGCAACTGTTCGCGAGAAATCCCGTTCTGAACACACCGTGTTTTCACCATGTGGTTTGCACGTGCAACTTGACTTGCCATTTAAATTCTTCTTTTAAAAAGTCTACGAAGTAAGATGACCATGTTTTGTCACCTAAAATTCATTTACTATCAAAGCATCAGTATCACACTTTCAAACAGTGTATGGAATGTTGGTAAATACATTTATTTGCTTGCTCACGACATCTTATACAAACGCGTAATCCTTTCCTTTGCTGAGAACAACAAAAAATTATCGACCTATCAGTGACATCGGATCGTCGTTTTAAGTAGTCTGCTCTCCAATTGCAAAGCTACATCTGTTTACTTTTGAATTGCATAGTTTTGATTGGTCTGGAGGGTGGTGGTGGTTTTGAATGAGAGCCTTTCACACCTCTGCCTGGCGAGGTGTAGAGGGGGAAGGGAGAGGGGGGGCTATCAAGTAACTGCAAAAGCGACAAGCTGACGCCTTCGAAGTGATTGATAGCTGTTCTAGCCAATAGCTCATTCAAAGCTGAAAAGATTAACACCTCACTTGCAGTGATTCGTGATTGCTTGTCTGGAACTTCATGCGCAACACATCAAGCCATTTCGGTAGTAAACATGCTGACCTAAGCTAAGATAAACTAAGATCATCTCCAGAGCACACGCGATCGACTCTGTTTGGCGATACTGAAGCAGTCGTACATTATTTTGTTAGTGAATAATTTGATTGCATATACGTTTGGACATCATAGAAAAAGAAAATGTTTAGTTTAGCTGGAGTTATGCCGAATTGTTTGGGTAGAATGCTAAACCGGAAGTTAGCTAAGAACTACGTAAGAAGAGCTACGAAGGACGCAGTTGAGTTTGTGAGTATGAATAAACAGTTGTGAATAAGAATGCATACTAAATATTAGAATATAAGCAGTATTAGAACATTAGAAGTATTAGAACTTTTGTTTTAGTAAAAAAAAATGTTGCATGCTCTTGGTGAATAGTGGCCAACGTCTTGGATAAGGGTGTGGCACGTTTGGATAAAGGCATGGCACTTTGGCGAGGCCTTGGACACCTTGTGGAAAATACTGTGTAGCTCTTCGGTACTTCCATGTATATGCTCAATATTGTTTATTTTGTGAGACAACACCCTGTTGAATCAGAAAAAGCAGAGCATGACCGATTTTACATCACCAGTGTACATTTACACACTTTAAATCCCCAAAATCAAAACCGTTTTTTTTTTTTTTTTTTTTTTTTTTTTTTACTTTTTTCTGTTTTAGAGGCTCTCATGGAGCCAAAATTATGGAAATATAAGCCTGGAAGTGAATCAATATGTTGGCTCAACTGTCTACTTCAGTTTGAATCCTGAATTATTTTTGCTATATGTACACCTTGAGATAACTAGTGTTAAAGTGTATTAGTACAAATTGTTTAGAAATCGGCTCAAAATGGGGTTAAGGTGATAGGAATGGGGTTAAGGTGATAGGAATCAAGTTTATTCAGGAGTAGTTTTCTTTGTCAGGGAAAATATCTGTTTTTTTTAACTGCTTTTCTTCATCTGTTAACTGGGCCCTGGTGTAATGCTGCAGAGTTAGGAGACGGACACAAATGCTGCAGAGAATTAGATTAATTTTGTTATTTGAGTCCTGTTATTTGTATACGGATTGCTGAAGAATTCACATCCGTGACACTTGCAGGTTTAAAGCCGGACCTGCGTGCGGAACTAGCGTGTAGGCAAGAGTCTAAGACATTTAACCAGATCGTGAGGCTGGCGATCACCTTCGACCGGCTGCTACAAGAGCGAAGTGGTCGAGCCAAGCTACTTCCTCCCGGACCGTTCCCAGTCCCAGGCAAACCCCCCCCCCGGCGGAGCCCATGCAGATCGGAGGGATGGATGCACCCAAGGAGCCCGCTCACCCGCACGGTGGGCGAGTTAATGACCCTGCAGGACAGCCGCCCGGTAATTCGGTTACAGTCAACCACCATCGAGAGTCTTAACGTGGCCAGCCACCAGACAGTCCCCCCTCAGTATGGAGACCTCGCCGACGTTTTCAGCTCCACCAAAGCCACGCAATTACCACCGCATCGTCCCTGGGATTGAGCCATAGAGCTGAAGGGAGGCAGTATACCACCTAGGGGGCGGATATATCCCCTGTCCCAGGAGGAGGAGAAAGTGATGCGGCAGTACGTGAAGGAGGCGCTAGCTCAAGGCTATAACGCTCCCTCCACCTCGCCGGTCTCAGCGAGCGTCTTCTTCGTCGGTCTTCCAGGCGTGATATCCTCATCTATTCGCGTACCTGGGACCAACACGTGCGTGATGTCAAAGCGGTACTATGCACCCTCTTGCGCAATAAGTTATATTGCAAGGTTGAGAAGTAAACCGGGAAGTTTACTGGCTATACCTTCCTCGGCTATACCATCCAGCCTGGCTCTGTAAGCATGCAAGCTAGCAAGGTGGAGGCAGTTAAGCGATGGACCCGTCCTTGCTTACGGCACGAGCTACAGAGGTTTCTGGGCTTCGTGAAATTTTATAGGCGGTTCATCAAAGCGTTTAGCCAAACAGCGAAGCCTCTCACGGACCTGCTGCGCGGAGGAGCGAAGCAGCTTCACTGTAATGAGGAAGCAGATAAGGCATTCGCAGTGCTCAAGCAAGCCTTCGTAGAGGCACCGGTACTGCATCAGCCCGACCCCTCGAGACCCTTAGTGGTTGAGGTTGATGTGTCTAATGTGGGCGTAGGGGCGGTGTTGCCGCAGCGATTTAAGAAGGGTAGCCCACTCAAGCCCATCGCCTTCTTCTCTAAGAAGTTGAGCCCGGCCGAGTGTAATTACGGAGTGGGAGACCGGGAGCTGCTGGCAATGCGATTAGCCTTTGAAGAGTGGCGACATTGGCTGGAGGGGGCGAGGCATCGGTTCACGGTAATCATGGACCACAAAAATCTCGAGTACCTCAAGTCTACAAAGAGGCTTAATGCTCGCCAAGCGCGCTGGTCTCTGTTCTTCTCTCGCTTTCAGTTTCAGGTAACATACAGACCAGGAGAGAAGAATCTGGTTGCTGACGCTCTCTCTCGCTCTTTTCCCGGGAGTAAGGAATCAATGAGCGAGGAGCCGGTACTGCCTGCGTCATGCTTTCTAGGCGCACTGGCCTGGGACATAGACAGAGCGATAGAGGCAGCCAATCCTCATCCAAGATGCTCGCCGCACCGAACGTACATCCCTCCTACACAGCGCACCGCCCTTTTCAGTTGGGCACATACGTCGCTGGGCATGGGGCACCCGGGGTCCACCAGGACATCCCAACTATTAGGCGCGTGTTACTGGTGGCCGGGGATGCACCGGGACATCTTACAGCATGTGGGTTCGTGCTCCGAATGTGTGAGAAGCAAAGTACCGTCTACGCCGCCAGCAGGTAAGTTGCCTATTCCCCTGCCTATTCCTCAGCAACCCTGGACACACATCGCTATAGACTTTGTGACGGACGTACCTGCTTCAGAGGGAAATATGGCCATTATGGTGGTAGTTCACCGTTTTTCAAAAATGGTAAGGTTTATCCCCCTACCTGGTCTGCCCATAGCCTGGGAGACGGCGGATCTCCTGTTTCGACACATATTTAGACAGTTCGGGCTTCCCGAGGATATAGTGTCGGATAGGGATCCGCAATTCACGTCCCGCGTGTGGAGGGAATTCACGGCGAAACTGAACATTACAGTAAGTCTAACATCTGGCTATCACCCCCAGGCTAATGGACATGTGGAGAGGGTCAATCAGGAGCTGGGCCGTTTTCTACGTGCGTATTGCAGCGAACATCAGGACGCATGGTGCTCTCTCCTGTCCTGGGCGGAGTATGCGCAGAATTCCCTCACCCAGTCCAGTACTAAGCAGACCCCATTCGAGTGCGTCTTGGGCAGACAGCCACCCCTGTACCCGTGGAACGTGGCATCGTATGATCAGCCCTCCATCGTGCAAGAGAAGCGAAAAGGTATGGGAGGAGACACACCTCTGCTTCAAAACAGCTGTTAAATGTTTCAAGCGTCAAGCAGATCGCAAGAGGTCAGACGCGCCGAACTATCGCATAGGGGACAAGGTATGGGACCAGGGCCCTCATGTACTTAAGGTGCGTATGTACAAAAACATTGCGTAGGCAATGTTTCACGCAAACGGTCAGATGTACTATATGTGACTTGAACGTGAGAAAGTGCGTACCCCCACGCCACTTTCATTTCAGGGGTATGTATGTTTTTCATACGTATGCTACACTTAGAGGTGATGCATTGAAATTACAACTATTAAGATATCCTTTATGCACACATTGTAGTAAGCCCTTATTGGGTAAAATTAAGTAAATTAGACAATTAAACAGTAAATTAATCAAACAATTTCATTGCCTTACTGGAATAATCATTCAACATGTTTCCACTTAGCCTAGATTATATAAACATTCATGAAATGTTGCACTGGAGTTCTTGGGAGATGGCAGCATTGGCATTACTGGAGGATATTGCTAATGGCCGAATTCGCCGAGAGCGCATTTTCCGTGACCATTATGATTTTTTGGCCCATGATGATGACTGGCTTATAAACTGTTTCAGGTTTCCAAGAGCTGTCCTCTTGGAACTCTGTGCCGAGTTGGGTCCAGTTTTGGAGAGAGAAATGGTGAGGAGTTGCGCATTTCCATTTCCTTTACAGGTACCGACAATGCTCAGCTTCCTGGCAACTGGCTTGTTTCAAAGAGAACTGGCACACCGGGCGGGGATATCCCAGTCATCTTTGAGCCGTGCCATGCCAGCTGTTTTGGATGGGATCATCTGCATGTCAGCTAGGACCCAGAACCAGGAGAAATTAACGCGCAGCCTAACCCAGGTTCCATACAAGCAAGGCAACAAATCATAGCTACAATATAAAAAGGTAAGAGACAGCATTCATTTTCTAACCAATTCTTTTATTGAGTTGCTGATGCTAGAGAGCGCATCACTAATATTTTTTAGGTGAGTATTAATTTCCCCGATTCCCCTCACAATCTCCTCCTGTGACTGCAGGGCAGCCGTCGTCAGGACACGGCCGGTTGGATGGACATCAGCTGCTGGCAGGTGGGGCGCGCTGGAAGTCTCAGTAATGCCAGATGTACCAGGGACGCTGGAGGAGCATCCCAAGTCTGTGGCAGCAGGCTGAGACTGCGTGTCCTCTCCGGTTTCAGTCCCTGAAAGGGAAATAAAATGTGTAAAAACAAAAATGACTTTTTATTCTTATGTCACCAGTATGAAAACATAATTTTATGACATGTCCAATCAACACTGATTTATAGAAATAAATACTTTGTGTACAATCCGAATCCCCCACTTTGGGATCCACCGGTGATGGCCGTGTCACCCACAATACAGGCAACTCTCTGCTCAAATGGAGTGAGTTTGATATCTCCTGCCCCCCGCCTGTTTGGGTCACACTCTGGCGATGTGCAGTCAGCCTCCGCTTTACATCCACCTTAATGTCTGACCACTTTTTTTTTTTATTTCTGCCAGTGTGCGCTGTTCTGACCCCACAGCATTTACAGCTTCACACATGCTGTCCCACTCAGACCTTTTGCGCTTTGCCGTAATGCCAGAGGATAGCGTGCCAAGCAAACATTTTTTTCCGCGTCTCTACTTAATTTAGGTGAAGTTCACATTCGGTGAAGTTTCTATTCTTTCCCCGTTTTGACATGCTTTGTGATAGATCAGACAGAAAACTCCTCCGGTGCAGGGCATATTTAAATGAATTTGCATATTTATAGGGGGCCTGTCACAGGAGGAGTCAGCCACTCTCATGTGCGCTAAATTCCACGTTGATTGGGATGTACAAAAGAAACATGCGTGGATTACGGCGCAAACACAGTTTGATACATCCGGATTTTTTTTTTCTGGATTTGTCCGTACGGCAAGTTTCAGTAAGAAATCCATGCAGTGCAAGTCTTTGTACATGAGGCCCCAGGGGAAAACTACACGATCGCTACGCTGGTCCATAAGTCATCACCTGTGGTCTCAATCATCGAGTATCCAGAACTTTCCACACCTCGGCGCTAAAACCTTACCGCGAGGGACCGCGAGGGACCACTCGGCGGTTTGGGGACTTCGCCGCCGCCTCCCCTGCTGCACTTGCCGGAGGGTCCGGCCTATGAGGTGAGAAAGCTGCTTGATACTATACGCAGAGGCAGGTCACTACAGTACTTGGTGGATTGTGAGGGCTACGGCCCAGAGGAGAGATCGTGGGTGCCTGCCTCCCAAATACTGGACACCAATCGCTTCCTTCCACCGTGAACGTCTGGAGAAGCCGGCTCCGCGACGTCCGGGACGTCCCAGGGTGCGTCGGCTGGAGCGGTCCTGGGGGGGGCTCTGTCACGGTGGCAAGGCGTGGAGGCCACACGTTATTACCGGTAGCCATGGAAACACCCAAGCATGAGTCTCGCGCACGCCCCCTCATTACACACCACTCCCTCTCTCCAATTCTCCGCACTATTGACACCTGCCACTAATTTCAATGTGTAGCACTTAAGCCCACAGGTCCTGCAGTCCAGTGCTGCACATTGCTGCGCCTGCTTCGACAGACTCCTTGCTGCTTTCCATGTGATCTCCGAGCATTGCTGTTACAAGTCCTGCCTAGGCTGTTTTCTGAGTGCTACCAGCCTCTTCTCCTTTTGCCATTGACCTGAGTATTTGTGTTGTTATTTAATTTGGACTTGGCCTTAGACTTGAGTTTTGATAACTGGCACTTACACTTAACTCTGTAAGTAGGAGCAAATCTATAAATTTTTCAGCACTAAAGTCCAAAATTCAAAAGAAGTTACATAAAGGCCTTGATCATTAACAACTAGCCTTAGAGATTTAAGATTGTGCTGAAATGTCTTACATGCTTCCTGTACATTTGAGCTTCTACTAGTGATGGAGATACTACAATAAATAATAGTATCATCTGCATAAAAGTGCATATTGGCATTGGAAATATTATTGCTTAAATCATTTATGTATATGGTAAACAGTGGGCCTAGAATCGAACACTGAGGCACTGCAGCATTGTTAATCTTATCTGACAAGACCCCCTCAAAATACCCGATGACATCTGATACTCAAGTAATTTTTAAACCAACCAATTGCACGGTCAGGCAATCCAATACAAGACAGACGGGACAAAAGTATGTCATGATAAACTGTGTAAAATGCTTTTGATAGCTCTATAAGACAGCACATGATTTCCTACTATCAAGGGCATGGATTAAGTAATTTAGTACTTTGGTGGTAGCTGTAATAGTACTATGATTTTTCCAAAAGCCAGACTGAGAATCAGACAAAATATTATTACTAGTTAAAAACTGCTTTAATTGATCTGAAACTAAGGATTCAAGAATTTTAACTAATACAATTTAGAAATTGGGTGATCTAATTTAAGATGATCACCTCCTTTGAACAAGAGGTGAACTATAGCAGATTTCCCTGCTATATCCTGCAGGTTTTCTGTTATCCAGCTTCTTAAGGATTGAGAAGACTTCATTTCTCATTACTGGCCTAAAGTTAAATTGGAGCTCATCTTTGTTCCTGGAGATTTTTGATCCAGTATATTCTGCTTTGACCAAGAGTTAAACATATATCCAGAGGGAATGCAATGTTCACTCAAACTCCTCAAAGAGGCATGCTGTCACGCTACAGCTCCCGGACCCCTCCCTTTGGGCGTGTGTTCATGTCGTCTATGTCCTTATATGTAATTCCGTGGATGTGTAGGTGTGGGTTTTTTCCTCAGTCTCACCTGTGGCTCGTCTCGTCATCACAAGGGGGTAGTGTCGTTCGTCTATTTAATGTGTGCTTGCACAGTGTCCCGTGCTCGTCTTTGTTTTTGAATCGTGTGAGTGTGCTACGTGTTTAAAGCGCATTGCGCTAATCTCTATGTTTATTGAAAATAAAAGTTGTGTAAAGAACAACGTTGGACTCAGCATCTTCGTCCTCTCGCCAGCGTGACATAAAGACGAGCCGTAGGAGAAGATGCCTGGCTACGCACGGGATAGAAAGGCAAAAGGGGGAAAAAGGAAGGGCCAGCACCGACATGCGCCCTCCCCGGCAGTCCCGCACAGCCAGAGGGGAGACCTCCAAGGGCGAGGTGGAGGTTCAAGGCGCCTACCTCTGTAGTGACTCAGAGGAGGCGGCAGCGGAGGTAGTACATGATTACCTCATTCGCTGCGAGCGTGAAGCCGAGGAAGAGGGACTGGCAGGTTTCTATCGCCAGCTTGCGGACGAGGCCCTGAGCAGGACCTCCCACCAGACGGAAGAGTCCAAAGAGGGCACAGGGACGGTGTTTCTGCTCTCCGCTTTTACAGCGGGGGGGCAAACACCGCCCACTAGTGAGGAAGAGGACGACAGTCCTCCCCATCTGTGTGCTCGGCTCCTACCGAGTATTACGGTGAAGAAGCCAGTCCTCCCCCATCCGTGTACTCGGCCCCCACCGAGTATTACGGTGAGGAAGCCAGTCCTCCCCCGTCCGTGTACTCGGCCCCCACCGAGTATTACGGTGAAGAAGCCAGTCCTCCCCGTCCGTGTACTCGGCCCCCACCGAGTATTACGGTGAAGAAGCCAGTCCTCCCCCATCCGTGTACTCGGCCCCCACCGAGTATTACGGTGAGGAAGCCAGTCCTCCCCCGTCCGTGTACTCGGCCCCCACCGAGTATTACGGTGAAGAGACCAGTCCTTCCCCATCTGGGTACTCGTTCTCCACCAGAGAACACGGCAGCGAGGCCAGCCCGCCTCCGTCAGAAGAAGCTGACGAGGAAGAGGAGGAGTACGAGGGCAAGGGCATCCGAACTGCGGAGGCGCCCCTGCTACTTTCCGATGAGGAGGAAGACATGGATTATGCCACTGGCTCTACTTTGGAGGGGGTGATGGATTGGGACCAGAGTGACAGGGGAGGGATCGCGAGTATGAGGAGTGATTGCGCCTCGATGGTAGAAGGAGACTCGGAGGAAGTTTTCGGAGAAGTTTTCCCCGAGGTGGAACCGAGGGGAGAGTGGCCGCGGGGCGGATCCACGGAGAGGCGGAAGAAAAGGGCAGTGAACCTGACTCCCGCGAGCACCCGCTCTCCAGTGGTAGTAAGGAGGAAGACGCGGCAACCCCAGAGACAGAAACCGGCGCCAGCCTCGGCCGCAGTGGGACCTGGACCTTCGACCACTGCACCGGGGCGAAACGCGGCAAGCCCGGAGACAGAAACCGGCGCCAGCCCCGGCCGCAGGGGGACCTGGACCTTCGACCACTGCACCGGGGGGCGAAACGCGGCAAGCCCGGAGACAGAAACCGGCGCCGGCCTCGGCCGCAGGGGGACCTGGACCTTCGACCACTGCACCGGGGGGCGAAACGCGGCAAGCCCGGAGCCGGAAACCGGCGCCAGCCCGGGTCACGGCGGAACCTGGACCTTCGGTCACTGCTCCAGGTGGTGAAGGAGAGGAGTTTAAACCGGCTCCGCCAGGAAAGCCCCCCGCCTGTGTTTGCGGGACACCAGACGTGGAAGTCTGGTCCGTGGTGTCCGCCGCTATCTATGCCTGTTTTTGTGTCTGTCGGTGTTTCTCCCCAATCCCCTCTTCCCGTTTATGCCCATGTTGTTGAGTGTGCCTGTGTGTGTGTTCGTTCCTATGTGTTTGCCGTTGTTTAACGTGTTCTCCCCTGTCTTCCCGGGAGGGTGTTCTAGGCGCTGACGCGGTGGAGCCCCTCGCGGAGGAGTCGACTCCCGCCCACGGAAGTGCTCGGCAGTCCCGGTCGGTCCATAGATGCGGGTCCGGGGCTTTACAGCTGCGCTGGGCAACCCGGGGGCGGTGGTTGCCCTTGGTGGGGGGGCTCTGTCACGCTACAGCTCCCGGACCCCTCCCTTTGGGCGTGTGTTCATGTCGTCTATGTCCTTATATGTAATTCCGTGGATGTGTAGGTGTGGGTGTGTTCCTCAGTCTCACCTGTGGCTCGTCTCGTCATCACAAGGGGGGGTAGTGTCGTTCGTCTATTTAATGTGTGCTTGCACAGTGTCCCGTGCTCGTCTTTGTTTTTGAATCGTGTGAGTGTGCTACGTGTTTAAAGCGCATTGCGCTAATCTCTATGTTTATTGAAAATAAAAGTTGTGTAAAGAACAACGTTGGACTCAGCATCTTCGTCCTCTCGCCAGCGTGACACATGCAAAATCACAAAAACACATCATGCAAAAACCCTTGTCTATCAAAGCTCTTAAGGCTTTGCCTCCTAATAAAATGGGGTCTAGATTTTGGCATTTTACTATTCCTGACAGCAGCATCTACACAATGATCACTAACATCATTTGGAAAAATTCCTGTGAGTGTATTTGTGAGGCTCATTTGTTAAAATAAGATCAATTAAGGTGGATTTACTTGGAATTTTCAAATTTGGCTGTGTATGGGCATTTATAAGCTATGTTAAATTTACAGAATCACAGTACATTTTAAATTCATTTGAAGCCAATCAATCCCAATTAAAATGAGCTCTTTAAAAAAAATATCAGCTAGAGCCTCTGACAAGGATGGTGGTCTGTAATAACCAACAAGGGTCAAATAACTACCTTTTCCATATTCTAAGTTTACAGCTAAAAGCTCCAACTGTTTCTAAATTGAGGATGATTTTAGGAGTCATGAAATTCGGACTTTATGTAAAATGCTATGCCACCTGCCTTACCTTTTTGATCTGCGCAAAAAACATTGAACCCAACAAGTGAGATATCAGGTATAGACTTTTCAAGCCAAGTCTCAGTCAACACAAATATGTCTACCTTAGTTGTCTTAAGTGACTTGTAGCTCCCAGTTTTGGACCATGCAACAACCCAACAAAACAAAGCAAGATCACTGTCTGTAAGAGCAAGACACAGGCCAGGCCAGAAAGGCCACGGAGCTCACGTCACCTGGCAACTCATCAATCACAGGTGGAACCCACACAACAGACCAGCACAGCAGCAAGACCAAATTAAAATCCTGAGAAGAAATGGCAACAAACCAAAGGAGCTGGCAACAAATTATTCCCACTAATCAAGATACCGTACTGGCTGATCTGTGACACAAGAACACTCATGAAAAGACACAGCAAGGAGTTGCTGACTAGCCAGACTATATAAAGCCCTCAAGACAGGTGTAGCTCATCCAGTCTAATTAGTCTGGTTTAGCGGATCAGCTCTCTAGCACCTCTAGTGGTGGCTGGTGGTGTAGTCTGGGAGCCAACCCTTACACTAGCTCCCTTCATTAGCCTCTGTTGGGGTTCTGCACTCTTTCTGATATTTCCACCTGAAGCCTTCTTGGTCCTACTTGGTTTAGAAAAGTTTTACTTTAATTATATAATCCATTCATAGTCATGAAATAACCAGTTGTTTTTATTGCTTTCCTTTTGATTTATGCTAGTTAGTTACCTATTAAAATTAGCTACTCTCCTGAGCCAAGTCATCCCACATATGATCCTGTGTAACATTTGGGATTTTGATATTAACCTTTCAATAAATTTGGACATTTATTCATTTTATTGGTCATGGTAGTAAATACATATTTTGGTCCATGGTATTAGGTTACAATGTGGATCCAGAACTTCACCCTTCGGCAATAAGACCGATATACATAATTCCACCTGTTCCTTGTAACGTGCGAGGATTGGAACAGGACGCAGCAGGATCATTTAAACACACAGTGAATTTATTTAACAATACAGGCTGCACACGCAGCGTACACACAGAACGACAGTCACTCAGAACAAAGACGAGCACAGGACATTGCGTAAACGCACATTAAGTAGGCAAACTACACGATCCCTGAGTGAGAACGAGACAAGCCACAGGTGAGACCACTGAACACACTTACATCTAACCACCCCCACGGAAGTACATTTATGGTCATACTTAGACGCAGACAACGTAAACACACGCCCAAAGGGAGGGGGCCGGGAGCATCACCGTGACAGAGCCCCCCACCAAAGGCAACCACCGCCCCCGGGTTGCCCAGCGTAGCTGTAAAGCCCCGGACCCACACCTACGGGCAGGCCCGGAACTGCCGGTAACCTCGACCGCGGACTCCGACTCCTCCGCGAGGGGCTCCACCGCGCAGCGCTCAGAACACCCTCCCTGGGAAGACAGGGGAAAATACGTTAGACACAACAGGAACAAGCACAAACACACACAGCGGAACATTGATCACGAAAGGTACAAGAGGGAAAAAGGGATTGGGGAGAAACACGGGGACAGACAAAAACACAGGTACAGGCACAAGAGTACATATAGGAGCCGTTCTCAACGCCGGAAGCCCCGTTAGATTCGGCATCTGCAGTCCTGGGGTCGTCGGCGCCACGCCCGGCGGTTTTCCCCTGGATCCCCCACCGGGATCCGGAGGCTGAGCTCCGCCCCTGGGCTTCCTTGGGGTCTGAGTCCCTCCCCTACTCGCCCCGGGGTGGATCTTGGGCTCAGCAGAGGCACGCTTCCTCCAGGCGGGTGCGCCCGAAAGCCAGGGCCCTGACCCCCTTTCATCACGAAAGATCGCTCCGATGGCATTGAGCTGTCGCCCTCCTCCTCGTCGCTTACCGCGGACTCAAAACCGGTGAACGATGCAGGACCGGTTTCCTCGGTTTCCTCAGAGCACACCGACGGCGGAGGGCTGGCTTCCCTGTAGTATTCGGTAGCTTCCGAATGCACTGACGGTGGAGGGCTGGCTTCCCCGTAGTATTCGGTAGCTTCCGAACGCACTGACGGTGGAGGGCTGACTTCCCCGTAGTATTCGGTAGCTTCCGAATACACTGACGGTGGAGGGCTGGCTTCCCTGTAGTATTCGGTAGCTTCTGAGCATACCGACGGCGGGGGGCTGGCTTCCCCGTAGTATTCGGTGGCTTCTGAGTATACTGATGGTGGGGGGCTGGCTCCGACGTAACACTCCGTAGCCTCTGAGCATACCGATGGCGGGGGGCTGGCTCCGCCGTAACACTCGGTAGCCTCTGAGCATACTGATGGGGGGGGCTGGCTTCTTCCGTCTCCTCCTCCTCGAACTCATACTCGGGAGGGGTCTCTCCTACGGTCCACGCACTCACCCAGATCGGGCTCCTTGTACCACCTGACAATCCCTCGGGCAGGGAGGAGGAGTCCCTCGCTGACTGGTCGGGTAGGCGGCGCGACACTTGGTCCGCCAGCTCTCGGTAAAAACCCCCAGCCCTTTCTCCTCCTCATCCCACGCATGCTTGACGAGGTATGCATGCACGACCTCTGCCGCGGCCACATCCTCGTCCGTGCAGAGGAAAGCCTCTTTCCGCATCGTGGGGTCCCTACCCTCGGCTGTGCGGGCCTGCCGGGGAGATGGTGCGCGTTGGCGCTTCCCTTTCTTCTTCCCCTTGGCTTTCTTTCTCTCCCGCACATAACCAGGCATCCTGTTCTCCGGCTCGTCTTTCTGTAACGTGCGAGGATTGGAACAGGACGCAGCAGGATCATTTAAACACACAGTGAATTTATTTAACAATACAGGCTGCACACGCAGCGTACACACAGAACGACAGTCACTCAGAACAAAGACGAGCACAGGACATTGCGTAAACGCACATTAAGTAGGCAAACTACACGATCCCTGAGTGAGAACGAGACAAGCCACAGGTGAGACCACTGAACACACTTACATCTAACCACCCCCACGGAAGTACATTTATGGTCATACTTAGACGCAGACAACGTAAACACACGCCCAAAGGGAGGGGTCCGGGAGCGTCACCGTGACATTCCTATTATCAAAACAGAGGTTCCTGAGAAATCAGAATGGTGCCCCGTATTATAATTCATAATAAATTAATATTCCTACACTAGCTATCATTATTCTTACCAATGAATAGTAGTAGTCTGTTCCGTGATGTGTAAGCTGTTAAAGTCTGCTCAGATACCATCTTCAGATATCAACAGCTTGCTAACACACAATAAATTGACATTTCGAAGTGTAGATTTTTCTGGGATTTTTCTATCTGACTAGGCACAACAACTTAATTCGTCTGAATGCGGTGCCACTCACTATTTTAAGTCTCTGGTAGACAATAGAAAAATGATATAGTTTGTGATAAAACATATTTATTGTGTTGGGCCAACTATTTTCATATTTCATGCGGTACCAACAAATATTTTTTGTAATCCCACAATAATTTTGCCCTTGGATTTTTACATTGAGGCTGATCATGTTCTTTTTACTTTAAGTACTGTTTTAGTTTAAGACTGTATTTGTTCTGTCCTCAATGCATTTAGGCATGTAGACATGGCATGGCCAAGACGATCTACTGCAGTTCAAACCGAGCATCAGAATGTGGAAGAAAGGTGATTTAAGTGACTTTGAACGTGGCATGGTTGTTGGTGCCAGACGGTTGGTCTGAGTATTTCAGAAACTTATTCTCATGATATTTGTGATGATGGCCTACCCTGCAAGCAGCCTCCATCAAGTGGCAGCAGTCTCTACCTGTAATCTTAAATGTTCTCATAGAATTCATTTTCAGAAAAACAAGCAAAAAATGCAGCTTTCCATAAGGGTGTATTGGTGAGGCAGATGATGCATATAGGACTAAATTAGTAAATAGGGTTATTTCCTATAAGGAAATAAATATTAAGTGGAAATTGCTATTTATGTGAAGGTCTTAAAGAGCCTTAGAGGGAACTTTACCCATAAGGTGTTTCTTGGTATTCTGCTCTGATTTAAACAATTATTATATATGAAATGCACATATAGTAGTATTTACTGTTGAAAAACAGTAAATAGTGAACCAGTGAGATTAATTGATTGATATTTAGAAAAGTTATTGAAACTTGTATTGGAAAGCATATTCAGGTCATCAAGCTTGCTGACACAAACATAAAATAGTGACTAAAGGTTCATAGGTGATTTACTATGTGCATGTAGGTCTAATCATCTATATAATGATAATCTAACCCACAGTTCATATAATGATGCTGGACCTTTATGATACATGTGCTACCTGAGTGAGGGTCTCAGAGAGCCTTTGAGGGAACTTTACCCATAAGGCGTTTCTTGGTATTCTTCATTGGTCTAAAAACTATTATAAAACATTTTGGAGCAAAAATACAAATAATCAAACCAAAGCTTGAGGCCAGAATAGCAAATATCTCCACAGCTACAGTAAATTTTCCAGGAGAGCTGACATAAGCTGGAATAAAGGTGATCCAAACTGCACAGAATATGAGCATGCTAAATGTGATAAATTTGGCTTCATTAAAGTTATCAGGCAGCTTGCGTGCTAGAAAAGCCAGGATAAAACATAAGAATGCCTCAAATGCTATATAACCCAATACTACCCAGAAACCTACAGTGGAACCTAAGTGACATTCAAGAACGATCTTTTCCTTGTAAAGCTTTAGATTTTTGAAAGGAAAAGGAGGGGATATTTTTAACCAAAGCACACAAATCAGGACCTGTATAAAAGTGAAACCAAGAACACTGAGTCTCTGCTGTGGAGGCCCAAACCATTTCATGACATTACTGCTTGGAAGTGTAGCCCTGAAGGCCATTAACACCACTATTGTTTTCCCGAGAACACAGGACATGCAGAGGACGAAGGTGATCCCAAACGCTGTGTGGCGCAGCATACAGGACCACTCAGAGGGCCGACCAATGAAAGTAAGTGAACAGAGGAAACACAGAGTCAGAGAGAAGAGCAGCAGGAAGCTCAACTCTGAGTTGTTGGCTCTAACGATGGGAGATGTCCTGTGTTTGTAGAAGACAGCAGTAACACACACAGACATGAAGGTCCCAGCAATGGAGAACACTGTGAGGGTAATGCCCAACGTGTCATCCCAAGACAGGAACTCAACAGGCTTGGGGAGGCAGACATCTTGTCTGGCATTGGGCCAGAACTCAGGAGGGCAGCGCAGACAGTCCAAAGAATCTAAAAGATCAAAAAAGCAAAGTCAAAACTATATCACCCTAGAAAATCTATTAATGCCTTACAGTAAATGGCTTACTTATGGCACACTGGAATGAAGAAAGCAGACTATGAGTGTCGCCAGCAATAGCACTATATCTCTGACTGTACATTCACTGGTACCACCCAGAATTTCTTATATGAGTCTAGGCTTATACTTTATACAAGAACAGAACATTTCTTCTTGCGACACTAGACCTCATTTTTATTACATGTCTACTACTATTTATTGGATTCGGATTTGTGAAATGCTTTTGCTAGACAGCCAAAACAAAATATAACTGAAATTAAAGATTTCATGAAGAGTGAAACTACTGCTAATTTTCTAATAACTTATGAAGATGCTATACTATGCTGGGACGGTCTGCTACATTGCAGGAGTTACTGTAATTCTTCTGTGACCAGAATTGAATAAAGGCAGAATGGAGTATGTAGATGTATTCTGCCATGTAAAAAGTGCTAACAAATTATCCAGTGTAAATATTCATTATGCATGGCACTTTGTGTTACACAACCTGTTATATTACTGATCTCTCCTTCCGCACATGGTATACAGTCATAGCAGCAGACAGGCCTTCCCTTCTGTACAGCCTTCCTGGTGCCTGGAGGACAGCTCTCACTGCACACAGACACTGGAACCTGGCAAAGACATTAGAGAACAAAACAAAAACAAATATGTTGTATACAACAACCACCAGCCTTTAAGTTCCATATACTGCAGTTTAATGTTCCCATTTCTAACATTTGAGTACAGTGTTAAACAGTACCTCAGTTTGTCCTCCCACCCAGGTAATCACACTGCTAATTCCGATCTCCTGTCCTCTCGGTCTGGAAGCATCATAGTAGCCCACTGGCACAAAGTCTAAAGTGCCATTCTTCTTAAACTGCCAGTTTGTGAGCTCATATAGAGCTGAAGGATCCCCCTTGGAATCAAAGTTGACTTGATAACCATTTTTTGTGGTGAAGTTCACTCTCTTCAGCTGCTCAGATATCTGCAGATACAGGGTACAATGTTACTTGTAACCAATATTAATGATTTCAATAATTAATAGATCTAGACTTTAGGAGAGAAAATTATAAGAAAAAGTTTGAAAAAATGTGATACCTGCCATGGTGTGAATTTAACGGTCTTGTCACATTGCGTGTTATTACAAATAACATCGTGGACAGCATGCGCTATGGCATATATAGCTTTGTAGACCAAATTAGTGACGCGGAGCTGTGACGTGTCTGTGTATGGGTTCTGTAGCGCGCGGATGTCCTCACTGCCGTCACATTCCCGCACGCCTGTCCGCCCTTTTAGGCTACAGCTGAACGAGCTCTCCCAAAATTCCGTTAATAGGGGCGATTTCAAGGCTTGTGCTGGAGAGAGGTCTAGTAGAAACTCACGAAGGCCTGGGATAAGTGATCTGGGGATCCCAAAACCTATTGCGCCAGCGCACATGTTATACCGCAGAAATTCTGGATGCGTGATCCACGCCTCACTGCCTATCCACTGAAGCGGAGGTAGTGGTTTTCGTGACAATTCCTCCAAAAGAAACCTCATGTCACCGGCTGCAAGAAACGCTACTACTACTCGGGCCGTTGATCTGCGAATGATGTTTGCTACTCTCTCCAGTTTACTGCGCGGTTGTGTTCTGTAATAAGCCTCGGAGTACTCCACACAGATCCCCTCCTCCTGCGCAGCCTTTAGAAACGCTGCCATTCCGTAGTTTCCATAGTCCGTGTCGCTGCGTACCGCCCCAATCCATGTCCAGCCAAATAGTTTGACCAGTCTCGCCAGAGCGGCTGCTTGGTGATGGTCACTCGGTACGGTCCTGAAGAAGGCGGGAAACTGCCGCTTATCGCTCAGACACGCGCAGCTTGCGAGGTGACTCACCTGTAAGTCAGCGAGATCAAAAATTAAAAAGCGTTTAAAGGGTCTGATTAAATTTTAATTATTGGTGTGTACCTTAAATTATTAATTTAAATCTCTGTAAAACATTAACCGACACATGTTACATAACACCATAGGCCTAGAACAAACTTGGAATTAAAATGTGAATGTGTTGTGGAGTACGATTAGTCAACCTGTGGAATTCCGAACAAACCGAACGTTCCTGCCATGGCAATAGTCGGGGTCGAAGCAGAATCTCCTACAATAGCAGTTACATGTGCAGCGGAAGTTACTGAACAGGAACCAGATTCAGTTAAAATAGAATGTAAACCATTTGCAAATTGAAATCCAGCTTTGGTTGCCATCTGTACGTCAGAGCACGAGTCGTATATTTGGAATCCTAATGTGATGTCCTGTAGGAGATCGGTTCTGTTGTTGATCTCGCGGATGGCGAACTCCATGACACGAGCGAATCGCAGTTGCCTGAAATCTATGCTGTTAGGAAACAGACATAAAGAATGAAAAGTTAAACAAAACAATAGGTATTCTTTACGTTGCGTTTTCAGTAACAATGACTAAACGTGCCACAGTGTTAAACATGACTTGATTCTAATGATCATCTAACATAATGGTGTACTCTATGCGCAGCCCACTCCACCCTCCACAGACCTCCCAGAGCACTGCAGCTGAGGAGGCAGCCTGGTGTAGGTGTTCTGTTCTGAGTTCGTGTAGTAATGAATGGTAAAAATCCCTCCAATTATAAAATCTCCATTCATAGAAAGACCAGGTATCTGAGGCTCAGCCCACAGTCTACACCTGACTTGGTTTGCTTTACATCCTGCAGGGCTGAACACAGTCATCCACAGCACTGATACAAATGGCACCAGACTTGAAGTGATCTGCATGGTGGGCTCGGTGCCTCCCAGCACTCTGAAGGTCTGGAAGTCTGGTCCACAGTGGTTTAAATAGCAGCTGTTTAGTGAAGGGCTGTCTGTAAATGTGGGTGTGATCTGTAGCACCGGAGGTGTGGTTATGTGTTAAATATTACTCATAATCATACCTGGTCTTCTTTTGCTTTTACACACTTACACACAGGTGTAATTCTCTTTTTTTGTTTTTTTTTTTAATATAGTTGTATATGGCCAAGTTAAACTGATGTTTTTAAATAGATTAAAATTCTCATCTCACTTTATATTTTGCCTTTTAGGCCTCTCATTGTTTTCAAGTGTAATGCCGAGGACGTCAGGGAGCGATAGGGCGGACACAAACGCTGAGAAGAGCGAGATTTATTAAAGGGCATTCCTTAATCAGGGTTGTGCAAGCAGACATTGGTCAAATCTGAGAGAGAGTCTTTTGTGTTGTTGCTGGATAGTAATGAACGAGGCTTCAGGCATGAATCACCTCCAGTCTTTCATTTATTCACCCTTCCTCTACACACTACATGTCATGTCTCCAAACCCGCCAGAGCTCCCCCTTCTGTCCTTTCCATGCAATAGCACGACACAACATTTTCCCTTTTTCCTGAAGCAATTACTTACATGTAACACTAGCAACACATAACTTACTGTGAAACTAGACTTGCAACATTACCAGCTTAAAGAATCAAAAGCAACATAAAACTTGCTGCTTATCCAAGACAGCATCTGTACGTTAAGTGGATGACAATCTTATAATAAACAGTTTAGCAGTCGAACATATCATCCCAGTATTAGTTGTTGACCTTGTAAATTCAATCAAACATTTTGTATTGTGCCTTGGCTGAACAGTACTACTGTTCTACTACTATGAACACTATAACAACCGAACGGTAATGGTTTACATTAATGTGTTTATCTCACATAACTGCTTAACCATCTTGGAATATTTCTAGACCTCTGACTTCTTCTAAGTATGTCAGCTGATTCATTACTGTTTTCAGCAGGCATAACTGTATCAAACACAGTGTCCTTGGTTTGTTCGGAAGCAAGTAAGGCTTGTGTTGGAAAGTGTGTGAGTTCTGAAGCATTCCATTTGCGTCCGTTGGTTAGTGATAAGGTATTTTGTCCCACTTTCTTCACGACAGTTCTTGGTTCTGTGAATCTTGAAGATCTTTTGTGAACGTGCTCCGGTCTGTGGACACGAACAATCACTCCCACTTTGACTGTTGTTGTTTTAGCTCCCCTTTTCTTGTCTGTGTATTCCTTCATTTTATTTTGCTTTAGTTTCACCATCTTTTTGATTTGGGCATGTGTTTTGCTTTTAGGTGCAGCTGGGAGTATGTTTAATTTGGTGCGCATCTTCCTGTTTCTCAGTAGTTCAAACGGGGTGGCTCCGGTGGTTGCATGAGGAGTAGCTCGGTAGTTGTGCAAGAACTCTGTTATTGCTGCTTTCCATGAACGGTGACTTCTCTCACATGTCTGTAAGCACTCCTTAAGTACTCTGTTGAATTTCTCCACTGCACCATTAGCTTGAGGATAGTATACACTGGACCTCAGGTGTTGTATCTCTCTCTCCTTCAGAAATTAACTGAGTGCATGAGAAGTAAACTGACAACCATTGTCCGAGACAAGATACATTGGATTACCTTCCCTACTGAACACAGTTGCTAAAAAGTGGATGATGACGTCTGTAGTGACAGCAGAGGCAAATGCAAACCCAGACCATTTACTATAGTAGTCTGTGAGTACAATAGCATAACGGCAGTCCCATATAGCAGTTTCAAACTGACCCGTAATGTCTATTGCAACCTTTTCCCATGGACTACTAGGCATTTCAACTGGTGTAAGTGGAGCAGGGGCGGTTTTGGTTACCTTATCGCTATATTGGCAGTCCACACAGGAGGCAATCACAGAATGTACCAGCTTGTCCAGTTGTGGCCACCAGAACAGTTCACACAGCCTTTGCTTGGTGCGAACTATGCCTTGGTGTCCCTCATGTGCTAAGTCAACCACTCTAGTACGTAGTAAAACAGGGACAACAACTCGGTCTGGCCCCCTCATTACCAGTGAACCATGGACTGACAATTCATGTCATACTTGAAAGTATGGAGCAAGGTTTTCGGTCAGACTCTGTTTGCATTTGGGCCAGCCTTTTTGGATTTGGTTACGCAGTAGAGATAGTTCTGGGCATATTTCACTTGCAGAAGTGAACTCTGGAAGAGAAATGGCACACAATGACACTTTAAAGACAGTTGCAATCATGTCAGGTTCCTCTGTTGCCCCATTTTTAGTGGTTAATGGTAATCTGGACAGACAGTCAGCAATGACATTTTGGCGTCCTGGACGATAAGTAATATCATATGTGAAGCAGAGAAGTTGAGCAGACCATCTGGCGATCCTCATTCCAGCATGGCCAGAACCTTTAGAGGTGAGCAAAGTTGTAAGTGCATGGTGGTCTGATCGGAGAACAAGACGACGACCCCAGAGGTATGTTCTCCATCTCTCTACAGCCCAAACGCAGGCAAGAGCCTCACGTTCAATCATGGAGTATTTGCGCTCAGCAGAAGAAAGTGTTCTGGATGCAAAAGCAACAACTCTCTCACTTTGATCAGAATGCAATTGAGTCAATACTGCACCCAGTCTGTAATCTGAAGCATCAGTAGTCACATATGTTGGTAACCCTGGGTCATAGAGAGCTAAAGCCAGGCTATTAACTACAAGCTCTTTAAGCAAAGTGAAGCTAGATTGTGCTTCAGTTGTTCACTTGAAGCTTAAATCTGTACAGTCCCTGAGTATTGCACGCAGTGGCTCACTAACAGTTGCAAAATCTTGAATGAATTTACTATACCATGATGCAAGGCCAAGGAAAGATCTCAAAGAAGATGCGTTATGTGGAGCTGGGGCATGAATCACAGCAGTGACTCTGTCCTGGTCCGGTAGTAGTCCTTCCTTCGAAATAGTGTGGCCCAAGTAGTTGAGTGAAGGTTCAGTATCTTCAGTATAATCATTATGGTTTTCATTTTTGTGTTGGCTACTGATTGCTGTGTTAAAACTGTCACTATAAAAACCTGAATGTTTCTTCTTTATAGGGCCTCTTTGATCTTGAGACTGAATGCCAACAGAAGGAGCTGGCGGCAGGGATCGTATTGCCATCAGTCGCTTGTCCTCTCAACAGCCAAGGCCTAGAAGACCTTGCTCGAGTGATTAACCCCTGCGGGCCATCACAAAACCATGGCCAAGACATTTACATCTCTTGAATTATGTTTTGCATGGAAACGCAGTGTAAATGTGAATGTGACAAACTGTTTAACTAAAAGTTTTAGCAGTACAACAGTATGTAAGTGAATAGTTAATCAAAAGAATAAGCAAAGAGACAGTTGTCTGCAAAAATACTTCAGTATTTTAATGTATTAGTCTTACAAAATTGAGCATAAAATGACTGACAGCTGGTATTGCTCATATTTGAACAATTTCATTTGTTATTCTTTGTTTTTGTTTTTTTTAACAATTTAATCTGAACAATTTTTTTTATACAGAGGCAAAATATATTTTTTAGTTTTGCCTAACATTCTAACACTGTTTACACCCATTTCAGTTCAAGAACTAATTGATGAGCTGGGGAAACTAAATATGCAGTGGGCATCCAGGACCAGGGTTTAGCTTACAATGATACCAAATGGTTATTGTACTCTACTGAACTGTGGAAATGTGACGGTTGTTCAGGGACAGCAGGAGACAGGGGTTGCGGGCAAAAGGATTTATTATCCATATTGGGCAGCAAACAAAAATACTCAGGCCGATAGGCAATGGTAAAACAAAAGAGTAACGATAGCGAAGGAAAGATCACAGACGGATGACCACTCGTCGTAGTTCACGGAGACGTCACGCTCCAGTGCGTGTACACAGGCGAAGGCTTGAGAATGTGCAGCACTGGATGGCATAACCTGTGCTGGGACAGGTAACAAGGGACAGGTGCTAGTACTGAGGAGGTTGTGAGAGAGGGAGTGGTGTGTGACTAGGGGGCGTGTATTGTAGCTGCTTACCTCTCCTCCGCGAGTCAAGCAGCTTACGCACCTGGTAGGCAGGGCCATCCTCTAACATCACCGGAGACGGCGGCGCTGATGTTCCCGGTCCCTCCAGGGGACCCGCACGGTACGGCTTCAGCGCGGAGGCGAGGAATGACCGTGACACCTGCCGATCCGTTGGGAGACTCACTCTAAACGTCACCGGGTTGATCTGCCTGGTAATGACGTACGGGCCAGCGTAACGGTCGTCGAGCTTACCTCGTCTGCCCAATCTCCCGTCGCCCGTAGAGATCCACACTTTTTGCCCCACTGCGTATCCTGGCGCCTCCGATCTCCTGCGGTGCACCTTAGCCTTGAAGCCCCGCACCGCTGCCTTGAGCCGCCTATGAGTCTCCGCCCAGACCCTCTCACTGCAGCGACACCATCGCTCTACCACCGGCTGGTCCGAACCTGCCGCGTTCCACGGGTAGAGAGGGGGCTGTCTCCCGAACACACACTCAAAAGGCGTTTTTCCCGTGCTTGCCTGCACCAGCGAGTTCTGCGCGTATTCCGCCCAGGGGAGCAACGAGCACCAAATGTCCTTGTGCTCACTACAGTACGCGCGCAGAAAGCGCCCCAGCTCCTGGTTCGTGCGCTCCACCTGTCCAGAGCTGTTCAGGAACCAGCAGTGGATGTAACTTACCCACGGGCGGGGTCCTCGGCACCTTGCTTTGTGCACACACGGGGCAGGAGCCAACGTGCACTAGCACGTCTCGGTGCAAGCCGGGCCACCAATAGCGAGCTCCTAAGAGCTGAGCCGTCTTTGTAGTCCCAGGGTGACCTGTGCCGAGCGAGGAGTGCGCCCAACTTATCAGCGCCGTGCGCTGCGCCAGCGGTACATACTTGGACACCGCGGATGCGGGTTAGCGGCCTCAATCGCCCGGTTGACCTCCCACTCGACCGTGCCCACGAAGCACTCCTCCGGGAGCACCGGTTCCTCACTCGTTGACTCCAAGCTTCCGGGAAATGATCGCGACAAGGCATCAGCACACGCATTCTTCTCCCCTGGTCGGTACGAACACAAACCTCGAGAAGAACAGAGACCACCTGGCTTGTCGGGCGTTCATCCTTCTCGTACTCCGTAGGTATTCCAAGTTCTTATGATCGGTCAGGACCACAAATGGATGACACGCACCCTCGAGGCAGTGCCTCCACTCCTCTAAGGCTAGCTTTATGGCCAGAAGCTCACGGTCCCCCACTCTGTAATTACATTCGGCTTTGCTGAGCTTCTTGGAGTAGAAGGCTATAGGCTGAAGCGGGCTACCCCGTTTAACACTAGAAGCGCCAAGCGCCGGTCATTTGACCGCTGTGACGTCTTACTAGAAGCGCCGCGTCTGTTCGACCTACTTATACCTAGAAGCGCCGAGCGCCGGTCATTTGACCGCTGCAGCACAAAAAAAATAAATATCTTTGCACTGGATCCAATTTCAGAACCCTCCTTTCATGACTTCTCCCAGAATGGTACTTTTAATAAATTAGCATTATTACATGGTTAAAAGAAACTCCGTACAGGCTAGTTTAAATCGATTTTTCAGCTCGTATCTCCGTAATATTGCCGTCATCGCCTACATTTCAAGACTTTGATTCTCTTTTCTGCCAGCGGGTGTCGCAAAGATTCGTGTGTCATTTAATAATTAGTATAAATAAGTGAAGATCAATAGTTTTCAAAACAAAATTAATCAAAGTTCAAAACTGAGTGTGTAAAAAAAAAAAACGTAATTCGTCCCCGAAGTGTTTCACTTTCTTAAAGTCTTAAAATATATACTATTTTTATTTTTATAACATATATATATATAAGTTTAAATCAAACTGAGTGAGTCGTGCTTTGCCTAATTAATGCTTTAGTAGTTTGCAGGAATTCTGCGAATGGTGATCTATTTATCAAGTCAATATCTCAAAGCAAATATCTCACGGGCATGATGCCTCTTTGCCAGGGCTAGCTGTTAGCTAGCATTTATTATGTAAATGCATTACATTGTATATGGATGCTTTTATGTGTTGGTGACACTGGCATTACAAATGAATTAATTAGAACGCAAGCTACATATGTAAATGCGTTACATAAGTCATTATGTATCTTTGCGAGCGATGTAAAAATGAGATGATGGCATGGGTGGAGCTGTTATGACCACTGTTTTCACAATAGTATTCATGAGGCAATGAGAGCTATAAATTAGTCCACATGTATGACTCCAGCTCACTGCGTAGTTGTGGCGGCTACACAGTTTGAGTGAAAACTCGGCTTGGGCGATTGAACAGCAACATAGTTTGCTTGAAAACTTGGTTTGGGGAATCGAACAGCAATGCAGTTTGCTTAAAAACTCGGTTTGGGCGATTGAACAGCAACATAGTTTGCTTGAAAACTCGGTTTGGGCGTTTGAACAGCAACACAGTTTGCTTGAGAACTCGGTTTGGGTGTTTGAACAGCAACACAGTTTGCTTGAGAACTCGGTTTGGGCATTTGAACAGCAACACAGTTTGCGTGACACCTCGGTTTGGGCGTTTGAACGGTTGCATAGTGCATTATTAAAATGGCACGGAGAATGGTATACACTCCAAAGCAAGTACTGGACATGCTGTCCAATATTGATGAGATGGAATCGGAGGGCGAACAATGTGAGGTGTCGGATGGAGAGGGCGAAAGTGAAATGAATCTGAATCTTGAATCTGATTCAAATTCAGAATCGGACTCTGAAACTGAGTGTGGTGGTGACTCATTTCAGGCCAAAGATGGCACAGTATGGGTTGAACAAACTGCTGGCAACCCTCGGGGTAGAGCACAAGAGTGCAATATTATGAGAGAAACCCCAGGTCCTACGTGTTATGCCAAGGACAAAATTAAAAGTCCCTTGACCAGCTTATTGTGTTTGATTGACACAGAAATGTGGGGCGCAATTCTGAAATACACAGAGGCAGAAGCTGAACGAAATAATGCTCAGTTCAAACTAACAGCTGACGAACTGACAGCATTTGTGGGTCTCGTTTATTTGAGAGGTATAACAGCCGGTAAAAGCATGAAACTGGATGAATACTGGTCTGCTGACTTGGGAAATCCCATTTTCAAAGAGACAATGTCTCGACAGACATTCAGAGATATCATGCGCTATCTGCGTTTTGATGACAAGAACACAAGGGCTGCCCGCCTTGTGACAGATAAATTTGCAATGATCACAGAGATATTCGATAAATTTGTGAAAAACAGTATTGCTTCTTACACGCCCGGTGAGAACATAACTGTGGACGAGCAACTGTTCCCAACCAAAGCTCGCTGTCGTTTCACTCAGTACATGGCCAATAAACCGGATAAATTTGGGATAAAGTTCTGGGTGGCCGCTGATGTTGAGACAAAATATATGCTGAACGCAATTCCCTATCTAGGGAGAGATGAAAGCAGGCCGGCTGGTCAACGGTTGTCCGAAAATATTGTGTTGCGATTGATGACGCCTTTCATGGGTAAAGGAAGAAATGTAACGACTGACAATTTCTTCACTTCATTGACACTTGCAAACACCCTATTGGCGAACAAAACCACTATTGTTGGAACGATGAATAAAATCAGACGTGAGATGCCCCCATGTACACAGGCACAGTCTGAAAGATTTTCCACCAAGGTGTTGCGGGCTGGAAAAATAACTCTAACGATTTGCCAGGCAAAACCTAAAAAAATGTATGCATCCTGAGCACAATGCATCAGACAGTTTCAATTGATAACGGCGCAAAGAAACTGCCTGAAACTGTTTCCTATTACAACACGACTAAATGTGGCGTCGATGTTATGGACCAAATGGCACGACTGTATTCGGTGAAGGGAGGCACCCGTCGTTGGCCTGTAGCGGTGTTCTACAACCTCCTAGACCTGGCTGCAATAAATGCACATATATTGTTCAAACAGTGCATGAACGTTAACCTGAGCAGACGAAGGTTTATTCTCGAGTTGGTAAAGGAGCTGTGTGCACAGCAGAAAATGGCGAAAGCAGCTAGGGCAGTGGCACAAAAGCGAATTTTACCTGAACCCCCTTGCCCGCCCTCAAAAAGAAAAACAATGTCAAGTCGGCAGATGTTCAGGGAACAAAACTTATGACATTTGCCAGACATGTAAGCGACTGGTCTGTGGAAAATGTGCAAAAGACTGCACCTAAGTTGTGTTTTGAATGTTAAGTTGTGTGAAGCGGACACAATTCAAAACAAAGGGAACTTGACTTGAGCTGGGGAAACTTACGCTAAAGAGAGAAGGGAGGCACCCGTCGTTGGCCTGTAGCGGTGTGCTACAACCTCCTAAACCTGGCTGCAATAAATGCACATATATTGTTCAAACAGTGCATGAACGTTAACCTGAGCAGACGAAGGTTTATTCTCGAGTTCACAATTCAGTACATAAAGGGAACTTGACGAGCTGGGGAACGAAACTTATGCAATATAAGCTAAAGAGAGAAGGGAGGCACCCGTCATTGGCTTGTAGCGGTGTGCTACAACCTCCTAAACCTGGCTGCAATAAATGCACATATATTGTTCAAACAAGTGCATTAACGTTAACATGAGCAGACGGAGGTTTATTCTCGAGTTCACAACTCAATATATAAAGGGAACTTAACTTGAACTGGGGAATGAAACTTAGGCAATATAAGATAAATCGAATGTAAATCACTGAATGGTGATAAAGCTGCTTGTGAACATCCATACTTCGATGGAAACATCTTCAAACATCTGAACACATTTGTTAGAACGTGGGAGCACACATCGGCTATTCTCCAATCGAACACGTCTCCAATTGAAATGGCAACACAATACGGCGAGAGAACAACGTAAACATTATCGAGAGGAGAGAGGCAACTATATACGTGAAGCCAATGTTTGATTCTACCGCTGCATTGTATCATTTTAATACTTTTGCATTTTGTTACGAATTGAGATGTTTTTTCATGCACATAGCCTACCTTTTATAATTATGTTTTTGTAATTAATTTTAGCATGAGCCTATTTGTACTTTTTATTCTTTGTCCCATATAAAACATTATAGACATTTATTTGCAGATTTGTTATGTTCACCATAGCCTGCATTACACTAACATACACAACTTTTCGTCTACAGACATGAAAACATGAAATGGCATGACATATACAAATAAACTTGCTTTGGCTCGGTCTGCGGGCCTCACGTTTGCTACTTTGAGTATTGAACAAGCTTTCTGTGGATGTGGGGTTGAAGGTTCCAACGCACTCTGTTGCATTAGCAAGACAATAGACGTTAACGCTTCACAGCGGGTGGTGTGGGCCAGTAGGTCAGTGGTGTTCCATACGAATCTAGTGACATACACGCCAACAGAATACTACATAAATAAGCAAACTATTACACTAACCAAGCAAACTCTTACACTAACCATGAAACTAAACCAATATTTTGCATTTACGATTTCGCACAAACCAGGAAATGCAATATGAAACTAAATAAAACGGACAATGGGGAGGCTCCCGAAAACCATGTCACAGGGCACTAATTCTAAAAGGTTATTTAGTCACATTAATTTGTTATTGACGTTACGTGCAAATGTCACCATTACGGATATTTTGTTTTGGCGGCTCGTTCTGCCTTTTGTGCAAAACGCCATCTAGCGTTAATTATGTGTCAGTACCAGCTTCCTTGTGTAAAGACTCAGCGGTCTTTTGACCGCCGAGGCGCGCTTTCAGTAGGTGAAAACAACACGGCGTTAGTAGTAGGTGTTGAAAGCGGTCAAATGACCGGCCCTCGGCGCTTCTAGGTATAAGTATGTAAATGAGGCGCGGCGCTTCTAGTGTTAAAGCGCTGAGACAGAACGGCCCCTACACCTACATTAGAGGCGTCTACCTCCACCACAAACGGCCTAGAAGGATCGGGTTGGTGGAGCACTGGCGCTTCCGCGAACGCCTGTTGCAGTCTTCGGAAGGACTCCTCAGCCTCCGCTGTCCACTGGAGCCGTTTCGCACTGCCGTGCAGCATGTCAGTGAGAGGCCTCGCTATCAGGCTAAACGCTCGAATGAACCGCCTGTAGAAGTTAGCGAAGCCCAGAAATCTCTGTAGCTCGCGTCGTGTGTAAGGACGGGTCCATCTCAACACAGCCTCCACCTTACCTGCTTGCATATGTACCGAGCCTGGCCGGATGGTGTAGCCAAGGAAATTAATCTCTCGGAGGTGGAACTCACACTTCTCAAGCTTGCAATACAGCTGATTGCGCAAGAGAGTGCTCAACACGGCTCGGACATCATGCACATGTTGCTCGAGTGAGTTCGAATAGATGAGGATGTCATCAATGTAGGCGACGACGCATCTATCCAAATACTCACGCAAGACCTCATTAATGAACGCCTGAAAGACGGACGGTGCCGAGGCCAGACCATAAGGCAGGACCCGGTACTCATAGTGCCCCGTCGCGGTCCTAAAAGCCGTCTTCCACTCATCCCCTGAACGTATGCGGATGAGGTTGTAGGAGCTGCGTAAATCCAGTTTGGTGAAGTAACTCGCTCCCCGCAACTGCTCCAGTGCCGAAGGCACTAGAGGCAGCAGGTAGGAGTACCCCACCAAGAGGGAATTGAGCCCTCGATAATCCACGCATGGCCTCAAGCCACTGTCCCTCTTCTTAACGAAGAAGACGCTCGCTGAGGCTGGCGAGGTGGAGGGAACGATATAGCCCTGAGCTAACGCCTCTTTGACATAGCGCTGCATAGCGGACTCCTCGGCTTGGGACAGCGGATAAACACGCTGCCTGCCTTCAGTTTAATGGCGCTGTCCCAGGGGCGGTGCGGTGGAAGCTGGGCCACTCTTCTCTTCCGGGGCTGAAGACTTCTGCCAGATCGTCATACTGAGGAGGGGATGTCAGGTGGCTATTAGCGTTAGGGCTTTCTATAGACGTGGACAGGAGGCCTATGGCTTGCTCGCTCTCTCCCTCAGTAGTGACAGGGGATAACCTCGTGATGTTACCATTGACCCAGTCTATGGAGGGATTATACTGCTTTAACCAGGGAAGACCTAAGGTGATGGCGTGCTGTAATTTGGGGAGAACAAAAAATGTCAGACGTGTGGTGAAACCCTGAATATTGACAACCAAGGGGGGAGTGCGTTGACGGATCAGACCGCCGCCCACAGGTCTGCCATCCAGCGCCGGCACCCGTCTGGGTTTCCATAGTCGAATCAGCGGCGCCTTCAAGCGACGCACCAGGTCCGGGTCGATTATGTTCCCCGCCGCTCCCGAGTCCACTAGGGCGGAAACGTCCACACGATTGGTTTGGTGAGAAACCGCCACCGGAAAACTCAATAGGCCCCCGACCATGGAGCTACTCACCCTGGCTCCTCCTCCGTGCGGCGGTCACCCTGCTGTTGCCTGCTTCGCAGACCTGCATGTGGGGTCGCGGGCAAAAGGATTAATTATTTATTTAGCAGGGGTTGCGGGCAAAAGGATTTATTATCCATATTGGGCAGCAAACAAAAATACTCAGGCCGATAGGCAATGGTAAAACAAAAGAGTAACGATAGCGAAGCAAAGATCACAGACGGATGACCACTCGTCGTAGTTCACGGAGACATCACGCTCCAGTGCGTGTACACAGGCGAAGACTTGAGAATGTGCAGCACTGGATGGCATAACCTGTGGGCTTAAGTGCTGGGACAGGTAACAAGGGACAGACTGCTAGTACTGAGGAGATTGTGAGAGAGGGAGTGGTGTGTGACTAGGGGGCGTGTGAGCAGCGTTGCCATGGCTACGCGTCCATACACGCGCCCTCTGGTGGCCTCTCCTCCTAGCCACCGTGACAGGAAATACAACAGAGGTTTTAAACACTGGTTTAGGTCAACAATGTCACACAGTTGTTTTACCCTCTTATTATTGTTTTAACGACATGAATACAATAGAACAGAGTAGGGCTTGTATCCCTGATAGTAACTGCGTTGCTAAAAGCTAGAATGGGAAGTCAGATCCTGTAGAATCCTGCACCGTATCTTATTGAAATCAACATATTTTTCTGAAACTCATCAAAATTGTTAAGATGAGCTGTAGGGAAGGTAATGGTGTTTGTACATGCACTCACAACTGGATAGCACACAGTATGGTGTGGCATGCGGTCTAGGCAAGAATGGTCAAAACGGATTGCTATTCTAAATCTTTGTCGCTCTGACAGAAGCAGGTGCCTGTGGGATTGTCCTGTAAGCCACTGCAGCATGTCAGGGACAGTCAGCTTCTTTTGGCCTTCAGGATCAGCATCTTATAAAACAATACAAGTGAAATCAATTGATAAAACCAGTTACCACCATATGCATTCCTGCAAATCTAACAGCCCCCAATCCCTACCATGAATACCTCTGTTAATAAATGCAGAAATGTGGAAATGCATAACTAAATGTAAAAATACAGGAATAAATGTAGAAATAAGTTTAGCACAAATAACAGTTGATGTATGAAAATGCACACAACATTAAAGACATTTATTTAAACATATAGAAGGATATAGTAAGTATAGTCACATTCTATGCATAACCTCTGCAATCACTAAGCTAAATGTCTAGCATGAATGAGAGGAGGTGCATACCCTCAAGGTCAATCAGGAAATCTTGAAAGTAGTTAAGGATCTCCATTTCTATCAAATGCTTTACAGTACCACCATCACTCGTTTCTGGTGCAAGACTTGAAAGAATGTAGTGAGAATCCACCTATACAAAGAGTGAAAGAACAGGAAAGCAAAATGCAGTCAAAAACTGTTATCTGCAGATAACTAAACAATCAGAAACCACCCTGGTGTTGGTGCTTATCTCTCTACATATATCAGAAAAGCAGAAACCAGTGCTCAAACGTCTTCAACAGTTCAATTATCAAAGTACTGGGGGGGCTCTTGGTTGTGTTTCATTCATGTTTTTGTGAGTGATCACTGCCAAACAATCCTGCCCAATTGTCACTGCCACAGTAACAAAGAATGCTTGTGAAACAAGTTACAGTCTACCTTCTCCACATTGCCAATCACAAAAAGACCACAGCAATGCTCCTGGTTCTTCTCCAAGATGTACACAAAGTTATAGACATCTAAACCTTCTCGTATCTGCCTCAGCATCAGAAGTCTTTTCATGGTTGCATGCAACAGAATCGCCCTGAGCATGGATATGAAAATGACAAGGAGAATATTAAAAGTAAAAATGTATACTACAGAATAGACAGAAATTCCTGTAAGTGTTACATCTGTGTGCCTTACATCAATGGTTCTAAAATCAGTCAAATTATTTTGATTTAGGAATTGGACGTCCTAAGGCCTACTTGTGAAACACAGCCTTGTATTATAATACATACCTAATAATGCTCGATTTGCTCTCAACATTTATTTGACCAGCGTAGCCACAACTGATGATTTCTTCAATGCAAGACGTAAGGTCTTCTGCTTCCTCAACCTGCAATTCAGTTAATTTTTCCACAAACTATTAAAATGCCAACAAAATTTGTGCTACTGAAATAAAATAAAGGAATAAATAGGAACAAACCCTTTTTATCAGTGGGGACAACTCCAAGTCATGTACATTGTCTTTGGTTATGTCAGGGATGCGGTTGGCAGCCAAGACCACCAGAGGGCGCCAACAATGCATACCACCCAGCAATGCCAGAGGGCACCCTCGCCTGAGTACTGACTCACCTGAATTAGATTTCTCCTGATTACCAGTTGTACTTAAGGACTATGAACATTGAGATCTGTGCGAAGTATTGCTCCATGTTACCGTGCGACTTTACCAAGTGTTTCTTCTGTCTACTAGTCTATTACGTGTACCGAACCTTGTGCCTGTCTCTGATTAGGATTTATTGGATTGTGCCCCTTTTGTACTTCTGCCTGGTTATTCTCTCGTCCTTCTGTGTACCGACTCCTGCCTGTCCCACGACCTCTCTTATAGCCTGTCCTACCCTGGCCGGGCGGTTGCCCAAACCCTTCTATGAGAATTTGACTATCTACCTGCCGATTATCAATAAACATAAGAATTTGCACAGCCTGCGAATGGATCCGTCTCTTCCACACACGGCCCAGTCATTACAGGTTACAGTCATCAGCTCACCAGTCGCCAAGAAGTAATAGCACCATTCCTGCAGGAAACAACGAGCTGGACCTCCCTGAGCAAGGCTTACTGCAAAGATTTCTCCTGCGACTCTATTAAGTCAAGCCACATTGTCAATTGTGATTTTCACCCCAATTGAAATTTGTCCTCCACATTTACCCATCTGTGCAATCAGAACACACACACACACAGACTAGTGATAACTAGGGGGCTGTGGTGCACACGTGCCCAGAGCGGTGGGCAGCCCTAGCCCGGCACCCGGGGAGCAGTTGGGGTTAGGTGCCTTGCTCAAGGGCACCTCAGTCATGGCCTCAGGCCTGGGAATCGAACCCACGACCCTCCGGTCACAAGACTGGTTCCCTAACCACCAGACCATGACTGCCCCATATTTTATGAATATAAAAAATAAACAACATCTAAAACCTTAAAGTGGACCCCTTTCATTTACTTGTCTACTTTGCTGCTCTGTTTTTTTTTTTTTTTTATTCAGAGAAACAGTATTTTGAGCATCTGGGCAGGCACTTACGAAAGTTCGAAGCAGTTGCATGTGTCTTCAAAAACTGTAACTTCAGTACGAATATTTATTCCACCTTTGCTACACATAGACACAGAAAATACCAGTCACACAGACTTGAGGATTTTAAAACTGAAGTTTTAAAAAGGCAACCTTATGAACCCATGTTTTCTCAGGATGAGACCTGTGAAGAGAGCTCAGAGCTTTGGGATAGTGAACCACAGGAGTTGTCTCAAGATATAAAGGAGAAATTTGGCCTTCTCTTTTTAAAGCTTGAAAGCAAGTTTAATGTCCCGAACAAATGCATTGATGAAATAGTAGATGTGCTTCAGTTTATATCCACCTCTGCATCTTCCCATACAAGTGTAGTGATAAAACAAATCGCCCTCATCTCATACCTGCTAACTTTCTGACTCGAAAAACAGTAGGGGGCAACGCACATGAAAATTGGTGCTTATTACGTCTTTTGCCTCTGATTATAGGTTTAAAAGTACCCGAACAAGAGCCTGTATGGCAGATGCTAATGACACAAAGACATTGTGGACCTTGTCATGTCTCCAGTCCATACAGAAGAAAGCATTTGCTATCTTGACAGCATCATTTCATAACACCGAAGCAGATTCCTTGATGTTTTCCCCCAACATAAGCTCATTCCCAAGCACCATTTCCTTGAGCACTATCCTCAGCTCATTCGGGAATTTGGCACCCTAGCTGCCCTCTGGACAATGAGATTTGAGGCCAAACACAGCTTTTTCAAGAGGGTGGTCAGACACACCGGTTGTTTCAGGAATATCTTGCTGTCCCTTGCCAATAAGCACCAGCTCATGGTTGCATACTATCAATCACATGCTGTCAAACCATCGCCTGCAGTCACAAAAACAACAGAGGTGTCTTTAGATATGCTTAAGGATGATCTAAAAGACCTGGTGAAATGCCGATTCCCTGTTGTTACAGCTGTGCACGTTGCCAATAATGTGTGCAGTTTAGGCACCAACTATGCAGTGGGAATGTTGTTGTGTTGTGGTTCCACTGCAGGACTGACTGACTTTTCTGAAGTGTTGCAAATAATGGTGATTTGTAACAAATTGACATTTTTGTGAGACAACAAAATACATGGTACAATGAACACCTGAGGAGTAATGAGCTGGAGAACACAGGAATTGTGCAGTTACTTGAGCAAAGAGAACTTAAAGATTTTTATCCTTTGGCTCTATACACCCTTGCAGGAAGACGCCTGACAACTTTGAAGCACCACATTTGCTTATCCTTTTAAGTATGAGGAGAGAATCTTGAGAATAAATGTCTCTTTTTTTTTTCTTCTGTTGTTGCAGCTTCTTCCTGTTAATATGGCACCCTCAGCAAAATTGCGGATCATTTTTGGGGAGGATGATGTCCGCAAACTCCTTTTACCTGCACGCTGCCCTCTGGACAATGAGATTTGAGGCCAAACACTGCTTTTTCAAGAGGGTGGTCAGACACACCGGTTGTTTCAGGAATATCTTGCTGTCCCTTGCCAATAAGCACCAGCTCATGGTTGCATACTATCAATCACATGCTGTCAAACCATCGCCTGCAGTCACAAAAACAACAGAGGTGTCTTTAGATATGCTTAAGGATGATCTAAAAGACCTGGTGAAATGCCGATTCCCTGCTGTTACAGCTGTGCACGTTGCCAATAATGTGTGCAGTTTAGGCACCAACTATGCAGTGGGAATGTTGTTGTGTTGTGGTTCCACTGCAGGACTGACTGACTTTTCTGAAGTGTTGCAAATAATGGTGATTTGTAACAAATTGACATTTTTTGTGAGACAACAAAATACATGGTACAATGAACACCTGAGGAGTAATGAGCTGGAGAACACAGGAATTGTGCAGTTACTTGAGCAAAGAGAACTTAAAGATTTTTATCCTTTGGCTCTATACACCCTTGCAGGAAGACGCCTGACAACTTTGAAGCACCACATTTGCTTATCCTTTTAAGTATGAGGAGAGAATCTTGAGAATAAATGTCTCTTTTTTTTTCTTCTGTTGTTGCAGCTTCTTCCTGTTAATATGGCACCCTCAGCAAAATTGCGGATCATTTTTGGGGAGGATGATGTCCGCAAACTCCTTTTACCTGCACGCATCCCAAGCACACTTCAGGACCTCAATGATGTTCTTCGAGAGACATTTGATATTACAGGACCATTCACTGTTATGTACCAGGACATGGATTTCGATGGTCAGTTCTTCACTTTGACCTAGATTGAGGAAGTACAAGATAAAGCTAACCTCAAAGTAGTAAAAACTGAACCAGTGATCTTAAGCCTCACTCCTGTGGACATGTCAGAAGCCGACTCTCCAGTTCTCTTCCTCATCTGGATCCAACACAATCCTGTTGTCCTCCCCTGATGAGAGTGGACCATGCTATAGGTCTAAGCCATTTGAAATACCAGTCTCAAATGAAATACATCAAGGATCAAATGAAATACATATCACATATAATATAATACAGAACAATAGTGATGAAAATAATTGGGGTGAGGTGGACCATACAGGATAGTAGAGAAAAGAAGAGAAAAGAAAAGAGGGGGAGAGAGAGTGAGTAGGGAAAAAGACAGAAGGGCAGAAAGAACACAGCGCTAATGACCACTGCAATGGTTCATCAACTGCTGCTCCTGAAAGAAGAGCAGAAAGTGTGCCTAAGACATACAGCACAAATGACTGTGATGTGTGTGTATGTGTGAGTGTGTGTGTTTATGTAAGTGCACCCTAGGATATATGTACGGAATGCACTTACTAGCGAGGTTAGAAAGCTGCGATAACCTTCCGCCAGAGGCCAGAGGCAGGCAGAGAGAGACCAGGGAATCCCGCCCACCCGTGGCCCCTCCAGGGGCAGTGGAGCCCCAGGGCCGCACTTCCCAGTGATCCCGCATGCCCGCCCCAGTGGCCGGAAATGGAGACCCCGGACAGCACCCCTCCAACCACGGGACGCAGGCCCAGGGGAACCAGAGGAAACAGAGCCACCCCCCACGGGCCAGTAGCAAGGCCCCAGCGCCCCTCGCCCCCGAGAACCGTCCAACACCCAGCAGGGCCCCCCTCCCGCCAAGGAGTCCCGAGCCGCCCCGGACCACAACCGCCCAGGGGAGCGGGCCAATCGCCGCGCCGGAACACCAGGCCGGGCCCCGGAACCCCAAGGCGCCCCCTCTCTGGATGGGAGAAGTGACCACAGAGGAGCAGTCGCGTGAGGACCGGGCACGACAAGCCCCAGACCCAGAACCAGCTGTCCTCACACATACACTCCATGTCATATATACATTCACTCCCATATATATACCCCACACGTTCACCCGCACACCTTCACCCCCATATACTCCCCCACACCTTTGTTCACACCCTTATACACTCCTACATACCTATACACACCCTTTTATATACATCCTCTTTATGTGTCCACCCACACACAACCATATATATATACACACCCACCCATACTCGCCTTCCTATATGGACCCTCACACATATATACACCATGTACATCCCCATATACAAACATATACACTCCCCCACACCTTCACCCCTCTCCATATACATTCTAACGTACATATATACACCCACAAATATACGTACACATTTACCCCAATACATGCACACACGCACTCATATATACACCCCCCTCCCAACACGTACATATTCATCCATCTATACAAAAGGGGACAAGGACAAAGACACACACTCATCCACCTTCACATCCCCTCCGCGGCGGGGGCAAGTGGATGGCCCACCCAGGACCAGTAGCAGCTACAGGATGCCAAGCCCCCGCACCGGCATCCAATCTCTGTCCCGGCAGGGAGCAGGAAACGGGTGAGGGAGGTCCTTCCCTCCCCTCCACCCCCAGTGCGGCGTTGTGTGTGGGTGTTGGTGTATATGAATGTATAGTAGTGCGTGAGACTATGATGCAGTTAAAATTGGGGGGACAGGTGCTGGGACAGATGTGGGCAAAGTCCCAGGCCACTGGTCAGTGTATATCCACACCGTCCCCCCAAAGGCCCTCAATGTCTAAAGTGCAGTAAAAACTGAGGGACAGACAATGGTGAGGAGATGATTGAGGCCATGGCAGTAGGTCCGCCAAGTCGACCTCTGGATAACATGTCTGCCCCCCAGTATCCTAAATGTATGAATACTGTGTATGTGTTTGTACGTGTGGAGTGTGGAGGGTGGAGGAGGGGGAGAAACGTAGGACCAGAAGAGATAGTCCTCTGGAAGAGGAGAACCAGCTAACTAGCTGGCTCATTGGGCACCGCGTTCACCGACCCCCCGCTCGAGGCAGGAAGAGGTCGCCTGGGGAGACCAGGGACACAACCCACGCCGCCACCGCATCCAAGCCCAGACCCCCACCACCCCCACCGCAGAGAATAGCCTATCTAGCAATAGCAATCATACAACATTGGACATCCATATTGGCCCAAACACACATATACCCGCACATTCATCCCCCGTATACCCCGTATACCCCCACACATACACATACACTCACACACATTCATCTCATATATATACCCTCACACTCGTACACAGATACACATTCATCCCATATATACACCCCCAATCCTATCCACTTCTGCATACCCTCACCACATATGTGTATCACACCCATTCATGCACCTACACACACTCCTGCACACACACATACATCCACACCCCCATCCACACACATACACTCCCACATACAACTCCCCCATATACTCAATCCCTCCAGCTGCATAACAATCACACGACAACAGACACAGGAGGACAGGAGCCATGCTGGTCCGAGCCCGGTACCCTGCGCCCCCAGCCCACCACAGATACCCCCAATAGCCACCGCCCCACCCCCACCACCCAGGCACCCCAGAGCCCCAAGGTCCAGACCCGATGCCCCGACGCGAGGCAGACCGACCCACCCCACCCGGTGGCGCGCCCGCCGCGGCGCAGGCCCCCCCCCGAGCCAAGAGGCAACGCCCCCCTGAGTCCCCCCCACCGACCAGGGCAAACACACAGACACCTCGGGTTGCCAGCCCCGACCCTCCAGCCCCGGAAGCCGCCGGCACGAGCAGTCTCTCCAGAGTCAACCCCCAGCCACCAACTAGTCCATCCGGAAGTTGGAGCCCCAGCCAACCACCCCGACTAGCTAATGGAACTGATCAGTGGGAACCAAAGGGAATTAAATTCCTCCAACTGGTCTTTAGAGGAAGCAGACATTCTCTCCAAACTGATGTGATCGATTAATAAATTTTTGTAATGAGTAATATGCAAGTTCTTTTTTGCTTTCCAATTAATGAGGATGGTTTTCTTGGCGATGCATAAGGCAGTGAGGACTATGTGCGATGTGTTTGCCTCCATAGCCAATTCACTGACGTCTCCTAAGATGCACAGTCTGGGGGAAGTTGGGATGCAGCATTTAAACCATGTGGACAAATCCGCACATATCTTCTGCCAGAATTCTTGAACAGGCCCACAATCCCATATAGCATGCAAATAGTTATCAATTACATTGCCTGTACAGTGGGTGCATATGTTTGACTGTGCTAGGCCCATTTGGAACATCCTTTGTCCTGTATAGTGCGTTCTATGAAGTACTTTGTATTGTATAAGTTGTAAGTTGGGGCTTTTACTTATTTTGAAGATATTTGTACATATATCTGTCAAAATGTTTTGATCTGGATTGATAGAAAGGTCTCGTTCCCATTTGGCTATCGGAAGGGAGATGGAGTCATCAAATTTGAACAATAATTTATAAAGTTTTGATAATAATTTAGGAGTACATAGATTTAAAAATTCAGTTAACCATGTTGATATTTCCAAATTCAGTTGATTGGGATTAAATCTCTCCTGAATGATGGACTTCAATTGTTGATATTCAAGAAATCTACTGTTGTTTATTCCATATTCTGATACAAGTTCCTGAAATGTGACAAAGTTTCCATCTTTAATAACATGTTCTAAATGTTTTATTCCCTTATCATGCCATTGTCACGGTGAGGGAGGCTCCCCCTACCGGTCGCCTCCGGTACAGCGGCAGTTGTCCTGTTGTTGTTGCGTTGTGTGCGTCCCCTCAGGTGGGTGGGGCTTATTAGCTCCCTCACCTGATGGTCGTTTGTCTGTCTATATATGTCTTGTCCTTGTACCAGTTGACTGCTGGTTATTATATCCTTAATCTGGGTCGAGTGCACGGGTTTTTGGTTTGCGCACGTTATTCATTAAACCCCTCTTTTTCTCTGAGACTTGGCGTGATCGCTTCCTTTTCGTTCGCACCTCCTGCCCGTCACAGAATAAACAGCCACCTTTCGGAAGCCGCCAGTCTCCTTTACTTTCTCCTTCGTTTGTGGTCATGTCTCGTGGTAAGTGTTTGTCCGTGTGAAATTTTGTTGTTTGAATGTGTGTGGAGGAGAGCTAGGTTGTAAACCGCTTGTCCCGTCGTGCCTACGTGCTTGTTTGTTTGTGTGTTTGTGTAGCACGTTGTGTGGCACGACGGTGACAGTAGCGAAAGCCTGGTAGCGCTCTCCTCCAAGGGGGCGGCGCCTTCTCGCTAAAAGTGCTCGCCCGCAGTCTGTGTTTGTGCATGTGCATGTGTGTGAGACTGCGGGCTTGAGCTAGTGAGTGGAAGGGGCGTCTGCCGTTTGTCTTGCGTGCTGGGTCTTGTCTAGGTGTGTATGTTTATGTTAAATGTAATTCCCCGTGTGCTCCCTCCCTTTTTTTTTTGTTAATGGTGTTTTGGGGGGGAGGGGAGCAATGGAGGGTCCTGTGCTACCAATGGGGGCACAGAAGTGCGCAGCTCTGGAAGGAGGCCCGCCGGTGAGAAGGGTATGTGCGCGTGAGGGTTCTGTGCCACAACCTACGTCCTCTATATGAGGAGTGGCACAGACGGCGCAGCTCCTGAGGGAGGCCCGCCGGTGAAAGGGTAAGTGCGCGTTTGTGTTGTCTGCGTGTATGTGTTGTGTGCAGGTTCCTCCTGCAGGTTGGCAGTGGAGCCCCTGGACCTTGTGGGACCTCCAAAGTAGGCAGGAGCTCCCCTATGTGATGGGGTGACCGAGCCCTGGTCATAAGTAGCCTCCCTGGAGGGAAAGGCTCCCCGGATGTGTGGGGACCAGAGGGCTCCGGCCTGAAGAGCTCCTGCTGAAGACAGAGGTCCCCCCTCGTGCTTGGGGTGGCTAGGAGGTTGGTCCTGGGGTGTGACCGGTCACCAGTGGGGAAGGAGTGCTTCCCCCCTGGAACCTCCGGCAGGGTGGAGGAGTCCACCCTGTTATGTACCTCCCCATGAGGGGCAGTCTCCCCCGGCCGGTTAGGGTTGCCCAGGGTGACTCCAGGCCCTGTGCAGGCATTGGCCCTGAGCCGAGAGGTAGGTCCAGGAGGCGTTCAACTATGTGGTAGGTAGGTAGCCTGCACACACGCCCCCCTAGTGTTTGTGTTTGTCCTAGTGTGCTTGTGAATTGTTGTATGTAATTCCCCGTATGCTCCTTCCCCAAGGGGGGGCGTTTGGGGAGGGGCTATGGAGGGTCCCGTGCCACGGTCTGTGGCACGGATGGCGCTGCTCCAGAAGGAGGCCCTGACCTGGTGGAGGGTGTCTCCTGAGCCGGTGGTGCCCCTGAGTTTGGTAGGGAACGCAGTGGAGGCATGCGGTACTCTGCTGCAGGGGTCACCACCTGCTAGGATGGAGATCCCCCCCCCTCTCCATGAAAAGGGGTTGAGATGGTCAGGGCACGTGCGCGTTTGTGTTGTGTTGTGTGTGTGTGTGCGTAGATGTTGTGTGCAGGTTCCTCCTGGCAGTTGGCTGCGGCGTCCCTGGACCTTGTGGGATCTCCCAAGTAGGCAGGAGCCCCCTGATGTTATGGGGTGACCGGAGCCCTGGTCGTAACTAGCCCCTCTGGAAGGGTAAGGGCCCCCCGTACGTGTGGGGACTATAAGGCTCCGGTCTGAAGAGCTCCTGCTGTGGGCAGAGCCCCCCCCTTATGTTGTGGGGTGACCGAGCCTTGGTCGTAAGTGGCCTCCCTGAAGGGGAAAAAGGGGCTTCCCAGATGTCTGGGGGACTAGAGGGCTCCGGACTGAAGAGCTCCTGCCGAAGACAGAGATCCCCCCTCGTGCTCGGGGGTTGCTCAGGGTCACGCCTTGCTGGGTGCAAGGGTTTGCCTCGAGCCGAGAGGTAGGTCCAGGAGGCGATCAGCCGCTCCCTGGGGAGGTAACCTGCACACACGCACACTTTGTGGGGCCCCTGGGGGTGTGAGGGCTCTGTGACCGACTGGGGCGTGGTTTTGTCTTGTTGACGGCCCAGTCGGTCCAGGGTCTCGCCCAGGGAGGCGGGAGCTAATGTATGTTGTATGTTTTTGTGTTTCAGCTCCGGGACTGCAGGAGGTGTCACCCTGCTTTGTCCCCGCCTTCCTGCCCCTTCGTCTTGCGTCTTTTGTACTGCCGCTGTGAACCGCACATCGGGCCGTAGTGCGGCTTGGTGGGGGGATCTGTCACGGTGAGGGAGGCTCCCCCTACCGGTCGCCTCCGGTACAGCGGCAGTTGTCCTGTTGTTGTTGCGTTGTGGCTTATTAGCTCCCTCACCTGATGGTCGTTTGTCTGTCTATATATGTCTTGTCCTTGTACCAGTTGACTGCTGGTTATTATATCCTTAATCTGGGTCGAGTGCACGGGTTTTTGGTTTGCGCACGTTATTCATTAAACCCCTCTTTTTCTCTGAGACTTGGCGTGATCGCTTCCTTTTCGTTCGCACCTCCTGCCCGTCACAGCCATGTTGTGAAATGTAGTACTTTCTTATTCTGACAAATGTCTGGATTGTTCCAAATGGGTGTTAGCTTGCATGGGATAAGTGGGGACTGGGTTAGTTTTAGAAATTCCCACCAGGCTGTCAGTGAAGTATTTATGCTAAGGCTTTTAAAACAGTCATGACGCTTAATATTAGGGCTAATGTAAGGTAGGTCTGAGAGTTTTATTTTCCTACAAAATGCCTGTTCCAGGTCCAACCATGGACTGTCTATTAAGTCGCGTTTGATCCATTTTGAAATGTACTGTAATCTATTGGCTAAGAAATAATGATAAAAATTTGGTAGTTCTAAGCCACCATTGAGTTTTGGCTTTTGCAAAGTTTTCAGACTTATTCTTGATGGCTTGCTTTTCCATAGAAATTTTGAGATGTTTGAATCTAAGGACTTAAACCAAGCAACAGAGGGTTTATTTGGGATTAGTGAGAATAAATAGTTTACTTTTGGTAGAATCATCATTTTAATGGTAGCGACTCTACCTATGAGTGATATAGGTAAAGCGTTCCAACGTTTGAGATCATCTTCTATTGTTTTTAATAGAGGGACATGATTTAACTGTACTAAGTCTGAAAGTCTAGCAGAGACGTGTATGCCTAAATATCTAATATTTCCTGGTTGTAGTGGGATGGTGGTCGTATTCTGGAAACTACAATTTATAGGTAAAAGTACTGATTTACCCCAATTGATGGAATATTTTGATATAGAAGAAAACCCGTCTATAAGTTTAATTGTATTCTGAAGAGAAGCTTGTGAGTTCTCTAGGAAAAGTAATACATCGTCTGCATAAAGACTTATCGTATGGTTGGAAGTTTCTGTATTAATTCCTTTAATACTTGCATTTTGTCTAATTGCTGCTGCTAATGGCTCTATGAAGATAACAAAAAGCGAGGGTGATAGTGGACAGCCCTGCCTGGTGCCCCTCTGCAGAGTGAAGCTTTGTGAAGTTATATCATTTGTCCTAACGCGTGCGTTAGGAGAGCTATGTAAAGTTTTGATCCAGTTTATGAAGGATGGACCGAATCCAAATTTGTGTAGAGCTGCTAGTAAATATTTCCAGTTTACCCGGTCAAATGCTTTTCTGCATCTAAGGATACAATGGTTGTCTCTAATTTGTTAATTGTGCAGTAATCTATTGTATTTATAAGTCTGCGTGTATTGTTGGCTGATTGTCTACCCTTGATAAAACCTGTTTGGTCTGGATGTATTATAAGTGGGGTGATTTTCTCTAATCTTCTGGCAAGAACTTTGCAAATAATTTTAAGATCTACGTTAATGAGTGAAATTGGGCGATAGCTAGAAGGAAGTGTGGGGTCTTTGCCTGGCTTCAGAAGTAGGCTAATGTTAGCAGAATTCATGTCTGGGGGCAATATGTGATCATTTTGAATTTGAGTTAACATTCTGAAAAAAGTTGGTTCTAGCACAGCCCAGAATTCTTTGTAGAATTCCACCGGAAATCCATCTGGGCCCGGGGCTTTATTATTTGGTAGTTGCTGTAGAGCTTCATGTAATTCTGCTAATGCAAGTGGTGAATCCAAGGCAACAACTTGTTCGTTTTTTAGCTTTGGGAGATTTATATTATTGATAAATTCTTCAATAGCTGTATCAGATGGGTTAGTCTGTGATGAATACATGAGTTTTGTAAATGAATACATGAGTTTTGTAAAACTCTTTAAAAGCTTTATTTATTTGTTGTGGATCATGGGTAATGTTCCCAATTGAGTCTTTAATAGAAGAAATAGTAGTTTTTTCTTTATTAAGCTTTAACTGGTTAGCAAGGAATTTTCCGGATTTATTACTATATTCAAAGTTCTGCCAACGCAGCCTTTGCAGTAAAAATTGTGTCTTTTTATCTATTGTTTCATTTAATTCTAGTTTGAGTTTTCTTAGCTTGCTCATTGTGTGTTCTTGTGGTGAAGCAGCATAAGCAGCTTCTAAAGATTTTATTTTTTCTTCCAATTCTAATACCATTGTTTTTTTCTCTATTTTTCTTATGTGTGCAGTAGGATATTATTTTCCCACGCATTACTGCCTTCCCTGCTTCCCAAAGAACACACGCTGAAGTTCCTGGCAGATCGTTATTTTCTAAATATGTTGACCATTCCTTTTTGAAGTAATTAATGAAATCTTGTTCTTTAAGTAATGATGTATTTAATCTCCAATTTCTAGTTGCTGGTGTGGTTTTTTTCTGTGTCAAAGAGAGAGAGACCGGTGCATGATCACTGATAGTGATAGGATGAATCTGAGTGTCTGTGACATCTTTCATAATGGAATTGCTAACTAAGTTGTCTATACGAGAATATGAGTGGTGTACTGCTGAAAAGAAGGTGTAATCCCGGAGAGTGGGGTGATGTGAGCGCCACGCATCAGAGAGCCCAAAATCGTTCATATATTGTTTTAGAGTGTCTGCAGACTGCCAGTTCCTTTGACTCATTGCTGCACTGAACCTGTCGATATCTGAATGAAATACCAGATTGAAGTCTCCTCCTATTATTAGTTTGGTGTCAGAGTGATCAGAGAGTGCAGTGAAAATATTATGAAAAAAGGAGGGGTCGTCAACATTTGGCCCATATATATTAACAATACATAAATGCATATTTAGAATAGACAAGTTAAGTATTATAAATCTACCGTCTGGGTCTGTTATACTGTTGCTAATGGAAAAGTTTATCCTTCTGTTAATTAATATGGCCACCCCCTTTGTTTTGAGTTGTAACAGGCTGAGTACAAATGTGGGAACTGAGGAGAGGTCAGTGTGTATGTAAGTGTTTTGGACATATGTGTTTCCTGTAGGAAGACAATATCTGCTTGTAAGTCGTTTAGCCGATTAAAAATGTTTAATCTCTTTTCTCTCGAACCAGTTCCACGTACATTCCATGTAACAAACTTCAATGAACTCATGTTAAGACTAGCTGTTTGAGTGTTGGATGTTTGCTAAAGATGTGTTTGTTGTACATCTGTGTTGTGCACCTGTGTTGTTTGTTTTTGTATGTATCTGCGCTATATGTCTGTAAGTGTTTGTGCCTGCCTGTATTGGTTGTTGTGTGTGTGTGTGCTGTATGTGTGTGTCTGGTAGGTATGCCTGCATGTATATGTGTGTGTGTGTGCACATATAATACCTTACAGTCTTGAAAGTGAGTAAACAGATCGCTGGTTGAGTGCAGAAAGAGGAAAAGAGAGGGAAAGAGAGAGAAGGTGATACATAAGACGAAAGTGCATATACAACAAAAAGAAGGGATAAACAATTAAGATTTAAGAAGAAGGGAAACATTTAAATTTTTCGGTACTTAGCCGATTAGACCGGTGTTAGTTATTTTATCTTAGACATGTCTTTAAGTAATAGGTGGAACGTAATACATCATAAATAATCCGGATAACGGCGTCGGTGTTGACACAGATCACCTGATTAGAAGAGCCATGGTGTAACGCTTATGTCGCGGTAGAGTTGACCGTTAACGTAGAGTTTGTCCACTGCGATAACTATGTCTTTTCTTAAGATATAGACCTTGCACTGGAAGCAGGAAAACAAGCTTATGAAAATGATGGCACACTTTTAAACAACCCAAGAGTAACTAGTATTCTTGAGAAGCTCACAGAGACTATATTTGGCTTCACAGCGTATCCAACTGGTGTCCAGATTTTAGCTGTTGCTGAAGCCTTGGTAGAGAAATACCCATGCCTCAAAGAGTCAGGGTCTTTTAATGGCTTTAAAAGGCCAAAAAAGCTGAAGTCAACTATCTGCCACCACTGCCATTTGGTGAGACTGAGGAAACCTTAGAGAAGGAGAGACTAGATTTACTGAAGGGAATAAAGAAGAAGAACAATGAAAGGACAATTAATGAGAAAATGGAGAAGTCTTTTGCTCTGAGAAGAAGAGAGGTTGTCGATGATTTCTCCGAAATCCAAGACCTCTTGGAGAGATGGCCTTTGTAAGGAATGCCACCTGATTACCCCTAACCAGCCGCACCTGCCTCTCAATTACCACGCCCCCTTTCACCCACACCCTACTAGTTCCTAGTTGCGAAGTATTGCCGACTATGCTGCATACTGAGTGTTTCTATTGCCTGCCTGTCTTCTCGTGTTCTGACCCTTGCTATTTCCCCAGACCTTGTCACCAGCCTAGCCCTTCTGTGCCTCTTGGATTCTGCTCTCCTGTTATGACCCTGGACCGTCCCGACCTTCCCAAGAACAACCTAATGTTGTTGAGCCTGACGCTAATGATTCACCTGCTTTTCATTGTACGAGTGAATTGTGAAAATAAAAGCGATCTACTTCCGCATTTGGATTCCTCTCTGTTTGATATACACGTTACAGCCTTCCCTGTTCTGTGAAAATCAGGTAAATCCAGTTCTTATTCATGCAGTAATTAAAAGATTTTGTTTGTATCTCATTTCAGATCAAAGCGGAGTTTAAACGATTAACCACGATGGATCTGGATCGAACCTTTTTGTCCAGACTGGACATGTACACCACCAAACTCCTGGAGATATTTCGGAGGAAGGGCGGGACTGCAGGGACCAAAATAAAACCAATGCTGGACTCAGTGAATGAGGTAAAATTTCAAATTATTTTAATTACATAAGCTAGTAATGAGGTCATACACACTGATAACGTATTACTCTTTTATTTAATCTGATCTGTGTCTGTGTTGTGAAATTAATTTGCAATGATAAGGCAGAAAACTTCCCTCAGTGGGCAGAGGCAGAGTTTGGGAACCCACAGATTTTGACATGCACTAGACTTTGACTCTTGCCTCAACACACATCCTAAAGAAATTCATGTTAAGTTGCACACTTCACAACGTTAGAATGCAGAAATTGCAGGCTTACATTCTTGTGAGATCTGTATGTGCTGTTATGTATGTATATTACTTATGTATTCTCTGCAATAAATTTTCTTTTTGTGTTTAATAGCATCATGTCGATGGCAGAAGGGACATTATCATGCGTTGCTTAGTTGAATATCTTGGAGAGAGTGGAGAGGAGCTGATCAAGGACTATCAGGTATCTGATGATCATCATGATCAACATGAAAATATTTGTCCAGCCTTATAATGTGGTCTTCACATGTGATATTATATTGAAGGTCAAAGATTCTCTACACTTGTGATGATTTTTAAAAGAGATTAAAGATGTATATTTTTAATCAGGCCTTTAGCTGATTTCTTTCATTCTTTTTATGTTCTTACCCTTTTTTTAAAAAATCATTTAATCTTTATCTATCTTAAACTTTAACTTGCCCTTTGTCTCTGTTTTTCTGACAATTTAACAATCACTTATTAACTTAATTTTATGAGCAAAAGAGTAATTTATATAACCTATTGTATTGATTTAATCCCTCAGTTTTCAGCTCCAGTGTTTCCCCCACGGGGACCTTCCACACTGGGAGTAGTTCTGGTGTCGTCCCATGGACAGATCCAGCCTGGGTGGCTGGAGGGCTCTGCACCTCTGTGTGGAGCCTCCTGTCTGCCTGTGGCAGCACTCCCTGTGGTTGTAGGCGTTGACTCCTCTCAGTCTGTATGGCCCCCAAAAGTGACTTTCTTTGTCTCAGGGTCAGCCTCTGTGAAGCACGTTGTGTAACTTTATGTATAAAAAGTGCCATATGAATATTGTTTGATTTCAGTACACTAAATTGACTTTACATCTTTGTTTTTATTTTTGCTTGTTTTTCTCTTAACATTTTCTTTTACTTGGAATCTATTCTTAGTTATTTCTAATTGTGGCTTATTTGTTTTCACAGGATATCAGCCAAGAAGCAGTGAAAGAGGACTGCAGTAATCACATGATGAAGATCACAGTCATCCATCCAAGTGTCGCACAAACCCAAGATCCCGTGTACGTGTCAGTCATCATTGAGGGGTCAGAAGTTCTGGACGACTGCAGAAGTGTGACAAATGCTTGCCTCCTGCTCATGGGCGTCATTTACACTGTCAACTTAAGGTACCCACTGAAGCTGAAATATATGTTTGAAGTATTTCAGAAGCTGTTTCTTGAGCTTGACATCCTTAAAATGTCCAGTCTCTCCACAAGAAACTTTTAGCGTGAGTATTCCAGTGTTATTTGTGCTTTTGTCCAGCACAAACAAACTCTTTTTGTCACAACAAACATTTTATCAGTGATTCAGTGACAGTGATTTCAAGTGGTGGTCTTTTATGTAAGCTCTTTTTATCCTGGTCATCCTGAAAATGTTCAGTCTCTCCACAAGAAACTTAAAGCACCAGTGTTATTTTTGCTTTTGTACAGCACAATTAGTTTACATCCTGTGTCAGTTTTCTGATAGTGATTTCAAGTTGTGGTCAGTTTTATATATGCTATTTTTATCCTAATCATAGTTTGATACAAGTTCTTACTGTCCTGAACATCCTGTGAATGTCTGCAAAGGTAGTGATTGAAACTGTTAATGGATGGAGTTCATGTATTCTTTACTCTTCTGAAAATTGATTAGAAGAAATGGGACAGTGCATGAGTTTTTGATTAGCATTTTTCCCCAGCTATCTAATTGTTTGAAACCATGATGATTTTATTTTTGCACTGTTTTGAAATTTGCTATGCTAGTTCTATGGACATGTTTGTGCTGTTTTTGGAAAATATTGAATTATTATTTCATAGAATAGTAAAATATTTACTTAATTTGATTAATATTAACTAATAATTTTATAATAAATATGACTTAATAATTACATAGAATATAACACAGAAAATAATAAGAAACACAAAGAAACATAACTAACATTTATTAACTTATGTAATTAGATACAATGGTAATCTGAATAAAAGTTACAATCTATAGGTGAGTATTGTCAGTGCAATTTACTTGTGTTTTTCGTAAAAAAAAAAGAGTGGTTCTATTAAGTAAATATTACTTAGAAATAGCCCGAGTAAATATTCCACACACTTTCTGAGTGGAAAAACTTGCCTAGCTTTTTTTAAGTAAATGCCACTCCAAATTTTTTTCAGTGCATTCGAGATTAAAGTAACAAGGATAATACCTAATGGAAACATAAATAACGACCGGTGCAGGTTGCCTCACGGTGCAAGGAAGAAGCAGAGGCTGAGGAAGAAGATAAAGAGAAAGAAGAGAAGAGTAGAGCCAAAAAGAAGAGACCCTGCACCTACAAACCTCTCCCTTTTATACCCCCCCCCTCCTGCATCTCAAAGGGACAGCGGTCACAAAAACCAGGTTAACCAATGGGAATCAGGCTGCTGGTAAAGACAACAGAGTACATTTCCACACAGGACTGTCACCTTTGTGGTGAAGTCTAAAAACCTCCTCAGTGAGTGATGGAACTGATGGAACCCTATTAGCATAACCTTTCCAAGTACACAACAAGCTGGAAAACGAGACTAAACATACCACACAAACACACTGATATAACCAAAATACAAATGGTCAGTTTTAACCCATTGCTATGGGAACATCTTGAGGTAAACCACCATTTGTTGCCCCCCATGGTTTTATGGAGGAACACCAGATTCTGCATCCCCCACAGCAACACATCCGACCACTCCTACACTTATGTGTTACTGTTTAAATAAACAATAACCAAAAATGATAAATCCAGGCCCAGGAATGTCACAAAAATCTTATTAAATTAGCATGTACAAATTAACTCACCACACTAACGATCGCGATTCCCCACCCTGGTTCTGCCCCTCGTTTCTATTATGGGATTCACCTGTGTCTTGTCTTTATCCCGATTTCCCTATGTATTTAAAATCCTCGTTTTTCCTGAGTCTTTGTCCATCATTGTTTCGTTCATCTCTCCTGGTCTGTTTTGAATTTGTTCCCTAGTCTCGCTCTAACTCCTCGATCCTCCTTTAGGTATAGTGGTTTGCCTCTTTCCCCCCTTTTCCCTCTTGTTCTTTTGCGTTTATCTAAATTGGTCTGTTTGCTGTATTCCTCCTTTTCCTGATGAACAGCACACATTTATTTTTCATGGAGAGAGATGCACATCAGTATTTGAATATACATATAAGTATATAAGTGTATAATATTAAGTGATGAAATATTTGGAGTTTTAGAAAGATGTAAAAATACTAAGAAGAACATATCGTCACCGATGGCTTTCTTGTGAAAGTTTATTGTCACGGTGACGCTCCGGGACCCCTCCCTTTGGGTGTGGGTTTATGTCGTGTAAGTCCATATGTGTCGTCCAAGTCCTTCTCCCCGACAGTCCCGCGTAGCCAGGGGTAGGAACTCCAAGGGCGAGGAGGAGGTCTGTGGTGCCTACCTCTGCAGCGACTCAGAGGAGGCGGCAGCGGAGGTGGTGCATGAATACCTAATCCGGTGCGGGCGCGAGGCCAAAGAGGAAGGACTGATGGCGTTCTACCATGAGCTCGCAGACCGAGCCACGGAGGATAGACGTCGCCAGCGGCCAATGAAGGCCCCCCCTCCGACAGAAGAGTCCAGTAAGTGTACAGGTCCGGTGGTTTGGATCTCCTCTGCCAAGATGGTGGGGCAGTCACCACCGGAGAGCAAGGGAAAGGATTCAGAGCAGGAGGGATACCCCCCCTCAGTGTGCTCCCAGAGCACGAAATGCTATGCGGGGGAGTACGTGAGCCCTCCCCCCTCTGAATGTACGCCAGGGTCCAAGGGCGAGGAGGAAGAGGACATCGGCCCCCCCCTCCCCCTCCCACCCCCACCCCCAGAGTGTTCCATGCGCACGGAGTACGATGCGGGGGAGTGCGGCAGCCCTCCTCCCTCCAAATACGCGCCGGAGGGTGAGGTCGACTGAGGAACCGACAACCCCTTCTCATCAGAATATGCGGGTCAGTCCAAGCCTGAGGAGGAGGACACTCCCTTGTTACTGTCCGAGGACGGCACTATGGAATGCCAATCGGGTAGTTACGGCGAGGAAGCAAGCATGAGGAGCGATTACTCCTCCGAGGGGTCCCTTGTCTGTCTGTAGATGTGGGTCCGTGGCACTACGGCTGTGCTGGGCAACCCGGGGCGGAGTTGCCCTTGGTGGGGGATCTGTCACGGTGACGCTCACGGACCCCTCCCTTTGGGCGTGTGTTTATGTCGTCCAAGTCCATATGTGTAGTTCCGTGGGTGTGTGCTGGTGTGGGTGTGTTCATCAGTCTCACCTGTGGCTCGTCCTGTCATCACAAGGGGATAGTGTTGTTCGTCTATTTAATGTTTGCTTGCGCAGTGTCCCGTGCTCGTCTTTGTTAGAGTCACCGTAAATGTTTGATGTTTGAACGCGCTTTCGTGCTATTATGTTATATGTTAAATAAAACTGTCTCAAAAGAAACGACGCTCGACTCTGCATTCTCATCCTCTCGCCTACGTTATATTTATTATGTTACCAAGAATGTTTTTTCTCAAATATAAACATAAAAAGTAGTTATTTCTAAAGGGTTGTTTGTCCAGCTAATAAATAAACCTAATGATGACCTGTAACATTTATATAATCTGCTGAACCTTTCATTTTACGTTCTTTTACAATCTAAAGAGCTTTAGAAGGAACTTTACCCATAAGGTGTTTTTTGGTATTCTTCTCTGGCCTAAACACAATTATAAAACACTTAGGAGCAAAAATACATATAATGAAACCAAAGCTTGAGGCCAGAATAGCAAATATCTCCACAGCTACAGTGAATTTTCCAGGAGAGCTGACATAAGCTGGAATAAAGGTGATCCAAACTGCACAGAATATGAGCATGCTGAATGTGATGAATTTGGCTTCATTAAAGTTATCTGGAAGCTTCCGTGCTAGAAAAGCCAGTGCAAAGCATAAAAGTGCCAGTAGTCCTATATAACCCAGAACAGCCCAGAATCCTACAACTGAACCTAAACCACATTCCAAGATAATCTTTTCTTTGTAGTGCTTTAGATTTTTGAAGGGAAAAGGGGGGGATAATTTTACCCAAAGCACACAAATAATGACCTGTATGAGAGTGAAGGCAAGAACACTGAGTCTCTGCTGTGGAGGCCCAAACCATTTTATGACATTACTGCCTGGAAGTGTAGCCCTGAAGGCCATTAACACCACAATTGTTTTCCCCAGAACACAGGAGATGCAGAGGACGAAGGTGATCCCAAAGGCTGTGTGGCGCAGCATACAGGACCACTCAGAGGGCCGACCAATGAATGTAAGTGAACAGAGGAAACACAGAGTCAGAGAGAAGAGCAGCAGGAAGCTCAGCTCTGAGTTGTTGGCTCTGACGATGGGAGACGTTCTGTTGGTGTAGAAGACTGCAGTCACACAAATGGCGATGAGGGCTCCAGTGATGGAGAACACTGTCAGAATGATGGCTACAGTGTCATCCCAGGACAGGAACTCAACAGGTTTGGGAAGGCAGCCGTCTTGTTTGGCATTGGGCCAGAAATCAGGAGGGCAGTGTATACAATCCAAAGAATCTAAGAGACAAACAAAGCAATTTCCATACCATAAAACCTCAGAAAAATCTATTAATGCGTTACATTACAGAGCACATTAGTAACACGTGGGAATCATAAAACCAGACTATATGAGTGGCTTCAGCACTCCACTGTATCTATGAAGTTTCTCATAAAATTAATTTCTGCACCATACAATTTTGGGATGTTTTTCTTGACACTGTAGCTTTTGAATTGACTGGATTTGTTTGATCCAGTTTTGTGCAAAGCTACTGTTTGACAAAGACTATTATATGAAAAACCTAGACAGCCAAAACAAAATGTAACTGAAATTAAAGATTTGAAAAGTGAAGAATGAAACTACTGCTAATTTTCTAATAACTTATGAAGATGCTATACTATGCTGGGACGGTCTGCTACATTGCAGGATTTACTGTAATTCTTCTGTGACCAGAATTGAATAAAGGCAGAATGGAGTATGTGGATGTATTCTGCCATGTAAAGAGTGCTAAGAAATATCCAGTATAAATACTGAGGGTGAAAATATTCATTATGCATGGCACTTTGTGATACACAACTTGTATTGTTACTGATCTGTCCGTCAGCACATGGTATACAGTCATAGCAGCAGACAGGCCTTCCCTTCTGTACAGCCTTCCTGGTGCCTGGAGGACAGCTCTCACTGCACACAGACACTGGCACCTAGGAAAGACATTAGAGAATGACACGGATACAAATATTTTAATAGGAACAACCAATGGTTTTAAAAAATCTTCTACTGCAGTTTGGTGTTTGCTCCTCGTGTAACATTTTAGTACAAGATGTGTTGTACTGTACCTCAGTCTGTCCTCCCACCCAGCTGATAGCACTGCTCATTCTGAACTCCTGTCCTCTTGGTTTGGATGAGTCATAGTAGCCCACTGTCACAAAGTCTAAAGTGCCATTTTTCTTAAACTGCCAGTTTAAAAGCTCATAAAGAGCTGCAGGATCTCCATTTGAATCAAAGTTGACTTCGTAACCGTTCTCTGTGATGAAGTTCACTCTCTTGAGTTGGTCGTATATCTGCAGAGGTGAATACAACTACAAAAATTATCGGATTTTTCAGTGTCAGACTGTAGATTAGATTACACAAAATTATTACATTGCATTTCAAGAAATTCAATAATATTTATTATATTGGTTCGGCACTATTGCTGACAAATTTCAGTAATTTCAGTAATGACTCACTCTAGAGATTTAAATGTATGAATTGAGATTCTTTAAAAAATAATTGTATACCTGCCATGGTATGAATTTAATAGTCTTGTCACATTGCGTGTTATTACAAATAACAGCGTGGACAGCATACGCTATGGCATATATAGCTTTGTAGACCAAGTTAGTGATGCGCAGCTGTGATGTGTCTGTGTATGGGTTCTGTAGCACGCGGATGTCCTCACTGCCGTCACATTCCCGCACGCCTGTCCGCCCTTTTAGGCTACAGCTGAACGCGCTCTCCCAAAATTCCATCAATAGAGTTGATTTCGAAACTTCTTCTGGAGAGAGGTCTAGAAGAAATTCACGAAGACCTGGGATAACGGATCGGGGAATTCCAAAACCTATTGCGCCAGCGCACATGTCGTACCGCAGAAACTCTGTTTGTGTGATCCACGACTCGGTACCTATCCACTGAAGCGGAGGTAGTGGTTGTCGTGACAATTCCTCCAAAAGAAACTTCATGTCGCCTGCTGAAAAAAACGCTACTATTACTCGGGCCGTTGATCTGCGGATGATATTCGCCACTCTCTCCAGTTTACTGCGCGGTTGTGTCCTGTAATAGGCCTCGGAGTACTCCACACAGATCCCCTCTTCCTGCGCAGCCTTTAGAAACGCTGTCATTCCGTAGTTTCCATAGTCGTTGTCGCTGCGCACTGCCCCAATCCATGTCCAGCCGAAATACTTCACAATTTTCACCAGCGCGGCCGCTTGATATTGATCACTAGGTACCGTCCTGAAGAAGGCGGGAAACTGACTCTTATCGCTCAGACACGCGCAGGTTGCCGAATGACTCACCTGATTCCGAGTGTTGGAAAGGAGAAAGAACCGTTACTCGAATTTTTGTATTTAATTAACACATTGCACATATGATGCGTTTCTGTACTAGAGCATTAGAATGTGACATAATTTCTAAATCATTGTTTCGCATTGACTTTTAGAAAATTTTTTTTTAGAAAAAAAGGGTTTTTTTTAGAACGATGTGATGTAGCCTACTAATGATATTCACCTCTGGAATTCCAAAAACCCCGAGCGTTCTGGCCATGGCAATTGACGGAGTGGAAGAAGATTCTCCTACGATTGCAGGTACAGCGGCAGCTACGGATTTTAAACAGGCCTCCGTGTCGTTGAAAACTGGGTTCAAGCCATTTGCAAACTGAAATGCAACTTTGATTGATAACGGCACCGCAGAGCACGAGTCGTATATCTGGTAGCCTAACGTGATGCCCGGCAGGAGATCTGTTCTGTTGTTTATCTGGTTGATGGTAAATTCAAAGGCCCGTGCGAAGCGCAGCTGCCTGAATTCCAAGCTGTTTGGAAACACATTAAAACAGAAAGTACAGTAAGTAGCACATGGATAGAAACAGTGGTAACCTAAGAATTCCATTAACGATTTCTCGTAATTGTAAATAAATAAGTGCTGTCCACTCCACCCTGACAGACAGACCTCCCAGCGCACTGTGGCTGTGCTGGCATTGTGGTGTAGGTGGTCTGCTCTGATCTCATGTAGGAGTGAATAGAGAAAATCCCTCCAATTACAAAATCTCCAGCCATAGACAAAACAGGCATCTGAGGCTCAGCCCACAATCTGCAGCTGACTGGGTTTGCTTTACATCCTGCAGGGCTGAACACAGTCATCCACAGCACTGATACAAATGGCACCAGACTTGAAGTGATCTGCATGGTGGGCTTGGTGCCTCTCAGCACTCTGAAGGTCTGGATGTCTGATCTACAGTGGTTTATATAGCAGCCTTATTGTGAAGGCCTGTTAGTAAATGTGGGTGTGAATTTTGCAGAGGAGGTGTGATTATGTGTTCAATCGTATTCATAGTGATAGTGATAGATTTTTATTTTGGTTTAAAAAGGTGTCATTCATTTATTTAAAGCACATTAATACATACAGTCACAATATCACTAACATTTCTAAATGTATTTGGTTTTTCTTCTCATTTTGCTATTTTTCTTGTCTTTTGGGGATCTCAGCGTTTTCAAGATAATTTCACAAGGCAAAACCTTCATTGTCATTGTCTTTATATTTCCAGTATCATCAGTGTGGCATGAGGGGTGATAGATGACGCTGTAACGGTGGGTGGACAGCAGCAGGAGGCAGCGGCGCTTGATCAAAGTCTTTATTTTCCATGATTCAAAAAGGGTAACAAAAAGACTCAGGCTCAAGGGCAAAATGATAACAGAAATAAAGGTAAGTATTTTAAGAGGTGCTGAAGTGTCATTCAGGGCAATAGCGATGAAGGAACAGGTAGGCAGTCTTCATGGGACGTAGGCGCAAGGAATGTGCAGCACTGAATGACACAACCTGTGGGATTAAGAAGGCCAGTGAAAAATCAGGACCAGGTGATCAGTATGATGGTGATTGTGATCTGGGGAGTGACGTGGCTGTGAGGGGTGTGGCGGTGCGTAGTGTGTGATCCTGCCGGGTTCTCCCTGGCTGGACACGCGCCCTCTGGTGGACAAGCGGCTCCCTCACCGTGACAGAGCCCCCCCCCAAGGACCCCTCCAGCCGACGCACCCTGGGACGTCCGGGCCGACGCGGAGCGGGCCTGTCCGGGTGTGTCCGATGGAAGGAGGCGAGAAGGGAGGGATCCAATACCTGGGAGGCCGGAACCCACGACCTCTCTTCAGGACCGTACCCCTCCCAGTCCACGAGGTACTGTAAACCCTTGCCACGATACCTGGAGTCCATGAGCTTGTTCACCCTGTAGGCTGGTCCGTCCGGCAGCAGGATGGGGGGAGGTGGTACCGCGTCCCCCGTCCTTCCAAGCTCCTCCCTGTAAGGCTTAAGAGCAGATGCATGAAATGCTCGAGACACTCTCCTATCTCCGGGAAGGGCCACCCTGAACGTCACGCGGTTGATTCGCCGTGTGATCACATAAGGGCCCACATAGCTATCGCCAAGCTTGCCCCTGGAGACCAGCCGGCCGTCGCTGGTGGACACCCACACCTTCTCGCCTGGTTTGTACTCCGGGGCCTCGGAACGTTTGCGATCCGCCTTCCGCTGAAACCTCCTCACTGCAGTCCTCAGCCGTTGATGTGTGTCCGCCCACACGCGCTCGCTCCTACTACACCATGCCTCCACCGCTGGCTGGTCAGAGGTAGCCACATTCCAAGGATAGAGAGGCGGCTGCCTCCCTAACACACACTCAAACGGGGTTTGCCCAGTACTGCTCTGCGTAAGGGAATTCTGGGCGTATTCCGCCCAAGGCAGAGACGCACACCATGTCTCCTGGTGCTCGCTGCAATACGCTCTAAGGAACCGAGCCAGCTCTTGGTTCACGCGTTCCACTTGCCCATTGGCCTGGGGGTGGTAGCCTGACGTGAGGCTGACCGTGATGTTTAATTTGGACATGAACTCACGCCAGACCCGCGATGTAAACTGTGGACCCCTGTCAGACACGATATATTCAGGCAGCCCGAACTGCCTGAATACGTGCCTGAACAGGAGGTCTCCCAGGCCGTGGGCAAACCAGGCAGGGGCAAAAAACGCACCATTTTAGAGAACCTGTCAACTACGACCAATATGGTGGTGTTCCCCTCAGAGCTAGGTAGGTCCGTGACAAAGTCAATTGCTATGTGCGTCCAGGGCTGTTTGGGAACCGGCAGCGGGAGTAGCTTACCCGCAGGCGGCGTCCGAGGCACTTTGCTCCGCGCACACACGGGACAAGCGCCGACGAATTTCAAAATGTCACTGTGCATTCCCGGCCACCAGTAACGCGCCCCCAGCAGTTGTGATGTTCTGGTGGATCTGGGATGTCCCGTGCCTAACGACGTGTGAGCCCAGCTAATCAGAGCAGCACGTTGAGCAAGTGGCACATACCTGCGATGAGGCGGACATCGCGGATGCGGATTCGCCGCATCAATGGCCAGATCAATCTCCCAGTCGACACTCCCTAGGAAGCAGGCAGATGGTAACACCGGTTCCTCCCTCATGGTCTCCAGACTGTCCGGGAAGGACCGGGAAAGTGCGTCAGCACGAGCATTTTGTTCTCCTGGGCGATATGTGACCTGGAAGCGAAATCTCGAGAAAAACAAGGACCATCTAGCCTGTCTCGCATTCATCAGCTTGGTGTTGCGCAGGTATTCTAAGTTCTTGTGGTCGGTTAGGACCAAAAAGGGGTGTTTTGCACCCTCTAGCCAGTGCCTCCACTCCTCGAAAGCCAGCCTCATGGCGAGCAGCTCACGGTCTCCCACTCCGTAATTACTCTCCGCAGGGCTAAGCTTGTGAGAGTAAAAGGCGATGGGCTTTAAAGGGCTATGTTTCTTGAGTCTTTGAGATAACACCGCCCCCACCCCAACGTTGGATGCGTCCACCTCCACTACAAAGGGCCTAGATGGGTCAGGCTGATGCAATACTGGCGCGGTGACGAACGCCTCCTTCAGCGCCGCAAAGGATCTTTCCGCCTCCTCAGTCCACCTTAGCTGCTTCGCTCCACCACGCAGCAGGTCCGTGAGAGGCCTCGCGATAGAGCTAAACTCCCTAATGAACCGCCGATAAAAAATTGAAGCCCAGAAACCTCTGGAGCTCGCCGTGTGTGTGCGGATGGGTCCATTTGGTCACCGCCTCTACCTTGCCTGACTGCATGTGTACCGAACCGGGCTCGATGGTATAGCCAAGGAAGTTAATCCTACTGCGATGGAACTCACACTTCTCTAACTTACAATAAAGATTATTGCGCAAGAGAGTGTGCAGTACGGCCCGTACATCATGCATATGTTGGTCTCGAGAGCGTGAATAAACGAGGATGTCATCGATATAGGCGACGACACATTTACCCAAATATTCTCGAAGCACCTCGTTAATGAACGCCTGGAAGAACGACGGAGCCGAGGCCAAGCCATACGGCAAAACCCGGTACTCATAGTGCCCAGTGGACGTACTAAACGCCGTCTTCCACTCATCCCCCTCCTTAACGCGGATGAGATTATAGGCGCTGCGTAGATCGAGCTTAGTGAAAATTTGCGCCTCCCTCAGCTGCTCGAGCGCCGACGGCACCAAGGGGAGAGGATAGGCATACCCCACTAAGAGGGAATTGAGCCCTCGATAATCTACGCATGGCCTCAGACCCCCGTCTTTCTTATTAACGAAGAAGACGCTGGCTGAGGCTGGCGAGGTAGAGGGAGCAATATAACCCTGCGCTAGGGCCTCTCTAACATACTGCTGCATAGCCTGCTCTTCTTCTTGGGAAAGGGGATACACTCTTCCACGGGGCGGCACGCTCCCCTCCTTGAGTGTGATAGTACAGTCAACACAGCGATAATACAGTCAACAGTTCAACATCTTTTGGAGACGTCCTGAACTTTTTAAACCTGATCGGCTTCACCCAAACAAAGCCGGGACTCGAATGCTTGTGGATAATCTACTGTATGGAATCACTCACATGTGGAACTTGCACCCAACCACCAGCAATATCAGTCACAGGAGCTCACCGTCTCCAGTCAGGGAATCTGTTCACTGTCTCAGAGGTAAACTCCAGGAGATTGATGAGGTTCTGCAACACTACAGTCCACGGTCTTGCAGGAACAGTCCACAGTCTTGTAGGAACTCACCTACCTCTCCTGTACACTCAGTGAATCCTCAGGTCTGACACACTGGAATCCATGCTCCTAGTCAGTGTTACATTCCAGTTCTTTTAAATAGCCTGTGGCATGGCTCTCAGAATCAGAACAAAAATGTTATCAGAAGAAAAACAAGACATTGTAACAAACAAAATTTGATCCCAGTAAAATGTACAAGTAATGTAAGCCTTGTTAATCAACCACATCAGGTCTTCAAAGTCTCCCAACTTAATGTCCGCTCACTCACAAACAAGTCTTTTATAATAGCTAAACTAATTGAAGATTATTGTCTGGACTTTCTTTTTCTAACAGAGACTTGGCTTGATAGCAATGGAGCAGTGGTGCTAAATGAAGCTTCTCCCCCAAATTTTAACTATTTTAATGTCTCTAGAGAAAATAAGAGAGGTGGTGGTGTTGCATGTTTTTATCATAAAGCATTCAGCTGTAAGCAGATTTCATTAGGGGAATATCCTACGTTTGAGTATCTGGCAGTACAACTGAACAGTACTCATACAGTTCTATTAATTGTTATCTATCATCCTCCCAGACTACATACAGACTTTCTTGAAGATTTTGCTGAAATGCTTTGTAGGATCTTAGTTGATTTTGATTATGTTTTAATCACTGGGGATTTTAACATCCACATGGATATACCCACAAATCAAATCACCTCTGAGTTCATGAGGATGCTTAACTCTTTTGATCTCATGCAACATGTATCAGGTCCAACTCATAGGCATGGCCACACGTTAGATTTGATTATTTCTAAATGCATAGATGTTAATAATACTATAATTACTGATGTTGCAATCTCGGATCATTTTGGTGTATTTTTCAATGTGTCATTACCTATTAGAACACTCGGTGAAAAGCGCACAATAACCAAGCGTTATCTCAGTGCTGGCAGTGCCGTGGCCTTCACGGACATGATACAGTCCCTCCCTCCCTCTTAGAAACAGGGAGTGAACTAGTTGAAACATTCACTCACAGAGTTAGGAACTGTATTGATGTTGTGGCACTGCAGGTAATTAAAACTACTTCTGGTAGAATTAAGATGCCCTGGAGAAACACACCATCTATTGTAAAACTTAGGCAAGATTGCAGGCAGGCTGAGAGACGCTGGCGAAGGTCAAAATTGGAAGTACATTTTGATATTTATAAAACAACACTGAATAATTACAACAGTGAAGTAAAATCAGCACGGAAAAACTACTTCTCTACTTTGATCGATTCATCCAAAAAATTCAGCTGTCTTATTCAGAAGTATAGACCGGCTAGTAAACCCCACTTCCCGTGTCTTCCCTGAATCTGTCTCAGCTGAAAAATGTGACGAGTTTGCAATATTTTTTAGAGACAAGATAACTAGTATAAGGGAGAACATAGCAACAAGCACAAATACACCATCAACCTTGATACCAGTTACGCAACCTAACTGTTATATGTCTGATTTCCAAGAAGTTGACATGATAACACTAATTGATGTGATTTCATCACTAAAATCTTCTACATGTGAACTGGACCCTTTACCAACATACTTTTTCAAACAGGTTCTGAGCTCATTATCTAATGATGTTCTAATGATTGTTAATCAGTCTCTCCAACTGGGACATTTCCTAATATTCTTAAAACTGCAGTGGTTAAACCACTACTAAAGAATAGAAATCTTGATCCAACAATTCTCAATAATTATCGACCTATATCTAACCTTCCTTTTCTTAGCAAAATCATTGAAAGAGTTGTGTCAACCCAGTTGAATGATTATGTTAAAATAAACCAAATAAATGACACTTTTCAGTCTGGTTTCAGAGCTCTCCACAGCACTGAAACAACACTAGTTAAGGTAGTAAATGACCTGAGATTGAATAAAGATGCAGGTAAACTCTCAGTCCTTTTTCTGCTAGATTTAAGTGCCGCTTTTGATACTGTTGATCATGAAATACTTCTTGATCGACTACAGAGCTGGGTAGGCCTTAGTGGCTTAGTTTTAGAATGGTTTAGATCGTATCTAACTGGGCGCGAGTACTATGTTGCATTAGGTACTTCTTCCTCCACACATCAAAAAATAACTTGTGGGGTACCCCAAGGATCAATTCTTGGGCCTTTACTGTTCAACCTATATATGCTTCCATTACCACATATCATTAACAAACATGGCATTAGTTATCATCAATATGCGGATGACACTCAACTTTACATTTCTCTAGAACCTAAAGCCCTAAAATCAATTAGCTCACTGTTTGAGTGCATAGGTGATATACAGACATGGATGTCTGACAATTTTCTGCAATTAAATAAAGAGAAGACAGAGGTTCTTGTTCTTGGTATTGACTCACAAAGGGAAGATGTTCAGACCTATTTAAATCAAATTAATCTGAAAGCCAAACAATATGTTAAGAACTTGGGCGTCACTTTTGATAATGAGCTAAGCTTTAAATCACACATCATGACCACATGCAAGACAGCTTATTTTCACCTCCGAAACATCGCTAAGGTCCGAGATATGCTCTCTCCTGCTGATAGTGAAAAACTTGTCCATGCATTTATCACATCAAGGCTTGATTATTGTAACGCTGTCTTATCTGCTCTCCCAAAGAGCTCGATTTCTCAGCTACAGCGAGTTCAGAATGCTGCTGCAAGGGTCCTGACCCGCACGAGAAAGAGGGATCATATTACACCTGCACTCCACTCACTGCACTGGCTACCTGTCAGCTTTAGAATAGATTTTAAGGTTCTGGTGATGGTTTTTAAATGTCTTCATGGTCTTGCTCCTCTTTACCTCAGTGAAATGATAGTTAGATATGTTCCAGTCAGGTCTCTCAGGTCATCAAACAGTAATCTACTGGTGATTCCTAAAAGCCGATTAAAGATTGGTGAGGGTGCCTTCAGCCGTTATGGCCCAAAACTCTGGAACTCTCTTCCTGAGGAGCTCAGAGACATTTCATCCCTGCATAGCTTCAAGAGGGGTCTTAAAACCTTCCTGTTTAAATCTGCTTTTAGTTAAGCTATGTCTGTTGTACCAGGTTTCCATTTTATTTTACTTTCTTCATCATTTTATTTAGTTACATTTTATGTTTGTTCTAATTATTTTAATAGTTCTATTTATTATCTTAAGAATTTGTCATTTTATTACCTTTATTTTATTACCTGTTATTACCTGTTTGCTTATTTTGTTTATTTTATTTCATTTCATTTTATTTATTTTTTATTATTTCTTTTAATCTCTGCTTCATTTTAATGTTTTGATTTATTTAATCTGTAAAGCACTTTGAGTTGCATGTATGCATGAAAGGTGCTATACAAATAAAGATTATTATTATTATTATTATATTACAGTCCCAGGGGCGATGCGGCGGGAGTTGGGAGGCCCTCACGGGGCTAAATACCTCAGCTAGATCACGGTAGGGCGGAGGGATCTCTTGAGAACTGGCCACGTTGGGACTCTCCACGGTGGTGGAACACAGCTCTACGGGCGCCCGAGGGAGCCGAGTTACGGGAGGCGTGGCCCAGCCAGTGATTTCGCCGGTGTGCCAACTGAGGAGGGGTTTGTGTAACCGTAACTAGGGGAGACCTAGGGTGATGTCATGGGTTAACTCGGGGAGGATAAGAAAAATAATAAGCTCGGAGTGACCCTGGATAGTGAGTTTTACAGGTGGGGTGTAGTGACGTATGTAACCCCCGCCCACAGGTTTGCCATCCAGTGCCTGCACTCTGCGTGGTTCCTCCAACTCCCGTAAGGGAATCTTCATTTTTCTGGCCAGGGCCGGCCCCATCAGATTCCCCGACGCTCCCGAGTCCACTAGGGCAGAAATCCCCAGAGAGAAACGTTGGTAAGAAAGAGTGGCCGGAATAGTGAGCAATTTGTCCACCAAGGAGCTACTCACCCGAACTCTGCCACCGCTCGGGTGAGCGGGCTCCTTCGGTGGTCTCGTTCCTCCTATCTGCATCGGTTCCACAGCCATCTCCTCGGAATTCCTCTCGGGGGGACTCCTTCCTGTTAGGTTACGATCTCGCCCGCCTTTCTCTTGCAAGAGTCTATCATATGTAATCGCCAGACGAACCACCTCATTCAGCTTGCGAGATTCCTGGCGACAGGCCAGTTCCGCCCGCAGCTCAGTTCTCAGTCCTGCAAGGAAGACGTCCACTAGCGCTGCGTCGTTCCACCCGGTACCAGCGGCCACGGTGCAGAATTCTAACGCAAATTCTGAAGCGGGCCGCGAACTCTGCTTCATACTGAGCAGACTTTGTCCGCTGGCCCTCCCCCTTCGAGGATGGTGAAAAACCTCCTTAATCTCCTCTATGAAGGAGGCATAATTCTGCAACAAGGGGGATTCTCCTGATAGCAGAGCGGCTCCCCATGTAAGAGATCTCCCCGTGAGCCGCGAAATTATATATGACACCTTCGCCCGTTCACTCACACTTTGTCTGTCGGCGAAGTAAATTTTGCATTGGACTAGGAAGCCCTCACATTTTTCTGGGTCCCCGTCATACGGTTCGGGGGGTGCGAGGGGAAACCGTGTTCCTTCATGAGGCGGAACAGCCGAACTCTGTGCCTGGAGAGAAAGAGCTTGCATACATCCGGTCAAGGTCTGCATTAAGGTCTTGAGCTCTCCAATTTCTTGTTGGTGTTGTCCCAACAACCTACCTTGTGCAGACAGCACCTCAAGAGGCGAGGGTTCACACAGCTGATCCAGGCTGCACATTCTGTAACGGTGGGTGGACAGCAGCAGGAGGCAACGGCGCTTAATCAAAGTCTTTATTTTCCATGATTCAAAAAGGGTAACAAAAAGACTCAGGCTCAAGGGCAAAATGATAACAGAAATAAAGGTAAGTATTTTAAGAGGTGCTGAAGTGTCATTCAGGGCAATAGCAACGAAGGAACAGGTAGGCAGTCTTCATGGGACGTAGGCACAAGGAATGTGCAGCACTGAATGACACAACCTGTGGGCTCAAGAAGGGCAGTGAAAAATCAGGACCAGGTGATCAGTATGATGGTGATTGTGTGTGATCCTGCCGGGTTCTCCCTGGCTGGGCACGCGCCCTCTGGTGGACAACCGGCTCCCTCACCGTGACAGACGCAATAAATAAATAAATCTTTAACAAATGCAATATTATTCATATAATTTATTCATACCATTTTTACAATTTGTTTTATTTATAACATTATTTCTCTAGTAAGAGTGAAATGCAAAACAAGCATAGTAAATGTATAAATATATTAATACATAAATAGATGAAATCAGTAGACGAAATTACAAGATGAGTTTGGAGGCTACAAGCCAGAAATTAATCGTTAGCCTGACCTCCTTCAGGTACTCCACCTTATATTAGCAGTTTTGCAATGGCCACTCTTTGCAAAGTGCATGTTATGGTATGGTATCTGTTGTTGCTGACTACTTTGTCGAGTCTATTTCTCCCCTGTTCTGTGACGGACTCTTGTTTCTTGTGTTTGTCTTTGAGTTGTTCTTCCTTTGAGAAGTTGTCACCATGAGTTTATCTGAATTCTCCAGTCAGTTTATCTGTCTTCTCCACCTCTCTGGTGGCTTAGTGGGTCTTGTCAGGGCCTCTAGTTAAACACGGACTCGGATTTGAATCCCAGATCTGGCTAGTTGAGGAGGTCCATCTATTAGTTAGACCCCTTTGTTTTTTTGGATGACTGGGGGTTGTCCCACCTGTAAGCATATCACATCTTCTTGGGTGACCCACCTGTAAACTCATCCCATCAGGTTTGGTGAGCTACCTGCCGTCTTCACTTCTCCACCAAGCACTCACCTCACATTCCATGCTTCAGTTGTTCTCACACCATTTCCCTACTCCCTGGTACTGCTGGTTGCTTCCCTGGTTCAACCACGCTTCATTTAATATCTCCTGGTTTGATTTTCGCTTTTCCTTTATTCCCTCTCTCCACCTCATCAGCATTTGACTCCCGCCAGGAGGGTCTCCATTCTAGTGCGCTACGCTCTGATCTGTGTGGATGCAATGGGGAGAACTCCACCTAAGAATAAACTGCTACAACCTTTGTCAGTCGGTAGTTTTATAAATTGCACAGAATTCACATTTTGTACACCGGTCCATCACCTCAACCCATCAATAAAACTGGGTTCTGATCTCTTAACTTTGACATTTCCACATGTCCACCTGTCTATGAATTATGTCGAATCTACAATATCTCTACTACCATTTCTCTGGGAACAACCACCTGCTCACATACATCAACCCCCTCTCTGCCCCTTTGTAATAAACCTTCCTTCACACAAAGGGTACTCCACATATTCCAGTACCCTCTTAACTGTGGGTCTTGTTCACTTCCTCAGGAGATGTTAGACCGTGCCTTTCCACCTAGTCTGAGCCATATTTCCCCTGTTCCAGACACCTTTGCCACTTTATCGAGTCATAGTCATCGTCTTCACAGCCGTCAGTGCATTGGTCCTTGGGGAATCTGACAGGACACCCAGGCCTGTCCCCCGGCCAATAAATTATGCAATCAATAGAAGCTAATTGTTCAAACTGCCATGTAACATAGCCTTCAGACCATATGATCAACCCTATGAAACCATCTCAATGAGCTATGGTCAGTCCTGAATATAAACCATCTTCCTAAAACATAATGCCAGAACTGCTTAATAAATGTGACCACTGCCAATAGTTCTTTCTTGGTAGTAGCATAGTTCCTCTCCATCTTCTCAAGGCACAAGTTGCATAGGATACCACTTGTTCTTTTCCATCCACTAGTTGCAATAAGACTCCTCCAATGTCCACAACATTGGCATCCGTATGAAATAGGAATGGCTTTTCTGGATCTGAAAAAGCGAATATAGCCATAGTCATTTCTTTAGTTCATCAAAGGGGGCTCTTGAGACTGGGGGCTCTGTACCATCTTGACCCCTTTTTCAGTAACCTTATGAAGAGGCCTGGCAATAGTATGACAATCATGACCAAATCTCCTATGATACGAGACTAATCCCAAAAGCCTTTGCATCTCAGTTTATCTTGACTGCATGCACCATCTTGAAATGAAATGATATCACCTTAAATTTGCACTGGTCAAATCCATATAAGTTAGAGTGTTAAGGGATCTGTACCTAGATAGGTCAAATCCATATGGAACTGGTGTACCGATGCCAGTAGGGCTGGGTACAGCCTTAGATACTTTAGGAATTTTCAAGTCAGATTATTTGCACTTGGCATAAAAACCAGACTGTTGACCAAACACACAAAGCTTCTTTCTTCCTGCTATCTTTGTAGAAAGTCATATTTCTATGTATAGTCTGTGTACGACAGAACATAAGTGCAAAATCACACAATTATATAGATGGCACTTGTTATTTTAATGCTACACTTACTAGTCTTTCAGTCCAATTCCCTTTAAAACACATTTATGTTGCAACTTTGGCAAGATAACTAGCCATTAAATGTGGTAAAATTATTTAATTACTGACCCATTTGAACAAGTTCAGATGTGTTTAATAATTAAAGTGGACGTCAAATAAATGGACTTGAATCAAACTAGCATTTGACCACCAGTGAAGGGCCCAAACCACGTCCAGAATTGTTATAGAAAACATGTTCACATGAACTTTACACATATTAAAATATTAAACACTAGTTAACAACATAAACATACATTTATATTTCATAAAAAGATGCAGATCACTATGTTAATAGACATATTGCATGAGTGTATAATATTAAGACGTCAAATATTTTCAGTTTTATAAAGATATAAAAATACTTAAGTACAATTTATTTTCACTAATGTTCTTCTTGTGAAAGTTCATTATGTTGCCAAGAATGTTTATTCTCATATTTAAACATAAAAGGTAATTCAGTCTAAAGGTTTATTATATCTAATAAATAAACCTAATAATGACCTGCAATGTTTTTATAATGTGCTGAACCGGTCATTTTTTGTTCTTTTACATTCTAAAGAGCTTTAGAGGGAACTTTAGCCATAAGGTGTTTCTTGGTATTCTTCTCTGGCCTAAACACAATTATAAAACACTTGGGAGCAAAAATACAAATAATCAAACCAAAGCTTGAGGCCAGAATAGCAAATATCTCCACAGCTACAGTGAATTTTCCAGGAGAGCTGACATAAGCTGGAATAAAGGTGAGCCAAACTGCACAGAATATAAGCATGCTGAATGTAATGAATTTGGCTTCATTAAAGTTATCAGGCAGCTTCCGTGCTAGAAAAGCCAGTGCAAAGCATAAAAGTGCCAGTAGTCCTATATAACCCAGAACAGCCCAGAATCCTACAACTGAACCTAAACCACATTCCAAGATGATCTTTTCTTTGTAGTGCTTTAGATTTTTGAAGGGAAAAGGGGGGGATAATTTTAACCAAAGCAGACAAATAATGACCTGTATGAGTGTGAAGGTGAGAACACTGAGTCTCTGTTGTGGAGGCCCAAACCATTTCATGACATTACTGCCTGGAAGTGTAGCCCTGAAGGCCATTAACACCACTATTGTTTTCCCCAGAACACAGGAGATGCAGAGGACGAAGGTGATCCCAAACGCTGTGTGGCGCAGCATACAGGACCACTCAGAGGGTCGACCAATGAAAGTAAGTGAACAGAGGAAACACAGAGTCAGAGAGAAGAGCAGCAGGAAGCTCAGCTCTGAGTTGTTGGCTCTGACAATGGGAGACGTCCTGTGTCTGTAGAAGATAGAAGCTACACATATAGCCACAAAGGTTCCAGCAACAGAGAACACTGTCAGGGTAATGCCCAATGTGTCATCCCAGGACAGGAACTCAATAGGTTTGGGGAGGCAGCCGTCTTGTTTGGTGTTGGGCCAGAACTCAGGAGGGCACTGAAAACAGTCCAGAGAATCTAAGAGATTAAAAGTGAGGTAAGAAACCTAGTATAACAGAACTAACACCTATGATTAGGCCTGACACTGTAGAGAGCATTTCTGAAACAGGGGGCATTATAAAGCTACATTATGGCTCCCTTCAGCAAATTGCTTTAGGTTTCATTATCCACTTGAGGAAGCAACATTCAATTTGCTCATTCCAAAAAGATCTCTCTAAAAATTTGTTACAATGCCTATTATAAAAAAAACTAAATATATATCAAATTTATCTCAAAGTCCTTTGATGGAGCTATTAAGTGTGTTAAAGTTCTTGTTTCAGGTAATTTGTTGACATCAGTAACAGTGGACTATGTTAGGGTGGACTGCTGATTGAAAATATTAACACAAAATTGGGCTGTGTTCTATCATGCAATAACCATCAATAAATATCTTAATTTTATAGAATACCAAAGGAGAAAAATACACTGTACAGTGATAGGCAACCTGTCATATTACTGATCTCTCCCTCAGCACATGGTATACAGTCATAGCAGCAGACTGGTCTTCCCTTCTGTACAGCCTTCCTGGAGCCTGGAGGACAGCTCTCACTGCACACAGATACCATCACCTAGGAAATAGATTGAATTAACCATTCCATTGGAAAACCATTGCTAAGGGCCACTATAAAACATATTATATCCTGCTTAGAGCCGTTTATCCTGATAGCACCTAAAAAGAAATGAGAGAAATCCTTCATAGTATGTATCAACCACCAATATCTGAAGCCACTATTTATCAAACTGGATAAAGGAAAACACTAAAGCATGAGGTGCTGTTTTCCTGGCTGAGTGTTTAAGAAACTCTGCATAGCGAAAAAGTAAAAGGCCATTTATACATTACCTCAGTCTGCCCTCCCACCCAGCTGATAGCACTGCTCATTCTGAACTCCTGTCCTCTCGGTTTGGATGAGTCATAGTAGCCCACTGGCACAAAGTCTAAAGCACCATCTTTCTTAAATTGCCAGTTTATGAGCTCATAGACAGCTGCAGGGTCTCCGTTAGAATCAAAGTTGACCTGGTTGCCAATATTTGTAGTGAAGTTCACTCTCTTGAGCTGGTCGAGTATCTGTTTGATTACAGTAACACAACATCATAAAAAGTCATAACAATATGGGAATTCCTCTCTAAAACAATACAATTCACATATACCTAACAATCCTACAAAACAAAACAATTTACATAACTAATTTACATATTATTTCAAGTAAGCAAAAATATGTTGTTGTTTTTTTTTTCATTTTAAAAAGGCACTAAAATAGTTTTTCAATACCTGCCACTGTGCGAACTTAATGGTTTTGTCGCATGTCGTCTCATTACAAATGACCCCATGGATTGCATGCGCTATGGCGTATGTAGCTTTATACACCATATTAGTGATGCGCAGCTGTGACGTGTCTGTGTATGGGTTCTGTAGCGCGCGGACGTCTTCACTGCCGTCACATTCCCGTACGCCTGTCCGTCCTTTTAGGCTACAGCTGAACGAGCTCTCCCAAAATTCCGTTAATAGTGGCGATTTCACAGCTTGCGCTGGAGAGAGGTCTAAAAGAAACTTTCGAAGACCTGGGATGACTGATCGAGGGACACTAAAACCTATGGCGCCAGCGCATATGTTAAACCGCAGAAATTCTGGATGTGTGATCCACGCCTCGCTGCCAATCCACTGAAGCGGAGGCGATTGTTTTCGTGTCAGTTCCTCCAAAAGAAACCTCATTTCGCCTATGTTAAGAAACGCTACTATTACCCGGGCAGTGGATCTGCGTATGACGTCTGCCACTCTCTCCAGTTTACTGCGCGGTTGTGTTCTGTAATAAGCCTCGGAGTACTCCACACAGATCCCCTCCTCCTGCGCAGCCTTTAGAAAGGCTGTCATTCCGTAATTTCCATAATCCGTGTCGCTGCGCACTGCCCCAATCCATGTCCAGCCGAAATACTTCACCAGTCTCGCCAGTGCAGCAGCTTGGTGTTGATCACTCGGTACGGTCCTGAAGAAGGCGGGAAACTCACGCTTATCGCTCAGACACGCGCAAGTTGCGTAGTGACTCACCTGTCATTTATCCAGTGGAGGAAAGGAAGTATTACGATTAACTTTTTTTGCTATTATTTTATTTTTTACATTTACATTTTACATTTTTATATTTAGTTTATACACGTTATTTTTATATTATATAAGTATTGTTATTATATATATTTATATAAGTTATTTAAGTTATTTTATTACACATTTGCAATAGCTTACCTTTTACGTGTATTGAATGAGTCATTAATCAGAAACTATTTATTTACCATAAACGAAACCAACATTTTTGAGAATATAGTACCATGTAGTGTTGCTTTTAATATTCACCTGTGGAATTCCAAAAAGTCCGAGCGTTCTGGCCATGCTAATTGATGGCGTGGAAGCGGAATCTCCCACGATAACAGGTACAGCGCCAGCTGTGGATTTTGAGCAGGAATTAGTGTAACTGAAAAGGCGTTCTACACCATTGACAAACTGAAATGCAACTTTGATTGCCATCTGCACGGCAGAGCACGAGTCGTAAATCTGGTAGCCTAATGTGATGCCTGGCAGTAGGTCGCTTCTGTTGTTGATCTCGCGGACGGTGAACTCCATGGCGCGTGCGAATCGCAGCTCCCTGTAGTCCATGCTATAGTGGGAGAGAAACACAAGTGAAAATTATTCAACTTCAGACAAAGTCGTAGTAACTGCTGTGCTTTTAAAAATACGTTTTACAGTTCTAAAATTATTTGACAGCAGTTCTCATTTCTGTGTAATTCTAATTCTAACATAATGTTCTGTTGTCTGTACTGCCCACTCCACTCTAATAGACAGACCTCCCTGAGCACTGTAACTGTGGTGGCAGACTGGTGTAGGTGTTCTCTCCTGAATTTGTGTAGTAATGAATAGTAAATATCCCTCCAATGATAAAATCTCCATCCATTGAAAGGCCAGGCATCTGAGGATCAGCCCACAGTCTACAGCTGACTGGGTTTGTTCTACATCCTGCAGGACTGAACACAGTCATCCACAGCACTGATACAAATGGCACCAGACTTGAAGTGATCTGCATGGTGGGCTCAGTGCCTCTCAGCACTCTAGAGGTCTGGATGTCTGATCTACAGTGGTTTATATAGGCAGCTTGTAGTGAAGGCCTGTCTGTAAATGTGGGTGTGACCTGAGTGCAGGAGGTGTGGTTATGTGTTCAGTCTTACTCATAATTATACCCATATGTTTTTGTCTTGCTTTAAAAAGTGGTATTCCTTTATTTTGTTTATTTGTTTAAAACACATTACAGTAATGCAAATGATCAAGAGAATTCCTAATGCTTCATACAAATAGTTTTTTGTCCTCATATTGTTATTTATGTATTCAGTGTTAATAATAATAGCCAACACCATTGGACTGAGTGGCAGGAGCAAATATATCATCCCCAGCACATATGCACAATTAACACAGAAACAACACTCACATATGCACAATCAACACAGAAGCAACACTCACATATGCACAATAAACGCAGCAACAACACTCACATATGCACAATAGACATAGAAACAATACACACTCACATATGCACAATTAACACTGAAACAACACTCACACTCACTTATGCTAATTTTAATGTATATCACTTATAAACCTACTGATTGTATAATTGTGGAAAAAGATATTATATTGTATTTACAGTTTTTATGACTGCTAACATCCTTTTGTCCATTCTGTAGTCACATTTGCAAAACTCTAAACACAGTAAACACACAGTAAACAATTGTTAGTGGGCTATACAATTACAGTTTTTATTGATTGCTTTGACCTGTTTGAAGAAACTGGGAACCTCTCAGTCTTCATCACCATCTCAGCAGAGCAGAAGACACCTCTTGCTAGAGGGCAAATTTGACTACAAATGGCACTGGCATGTAAGCTACGTAAAGTCATAGGCTACAATGACAAGCACTGGTCACTAATTCACACATGAGTGCTGTATTTTGTATTTTGTTGACCATTGTGTAATGATTGATTGGAGGCGCTCATACAAATTTGCACAAAATGCAGTCATTTACAGTAACATGTTCATACAATGCTTTCATTTTCTATACACACAAGGTTACCCAATAACAAAGTTGTGGATCATTCTTGTCTTATTTAAAATGCTTGGACACAGCATGTCAAAAATGAAAACCTATGGTTCAAAACCTTAAATATTGTATAAAATGCAAAATTATGCAAAAAAGCAGGTGAAAAGCTATTACTGTAATACACATTTTTTGCACATACAGATCATTGAAGTAAAATGCAGTAATAGACCAACCACAGCTGATTCAAATCCCACTTGGAAATACAAACAGGTGCTGTCAGTGACATGGACTCATAAACACAGGGGCTTGTTTGGACTGAGTTTGGTCAATGTGGGCACAGGAACAGAGAGAGTAACAGAGGAAAGAAAAATCATGTCTGCACAAGGAAGAGGAACATCTGGGCCAGGGCAAGGTAGAGGGAGAGGAGGAAGAATGCGTGGTGGTGTTCAGCGAAGATCAAGAACTACTGTCACTGATGAAATTAGAGCCACCATCATAGACCATGTGATAAACCATGGTCTATCACTGAGAGAGGCTGGTGAAAGGGTGCAGCCTAATCTCAGACGGTCAACTGTGGCTTCCATTATCCGGACCTTTAAACAAACTAACAGGTAAACAATACATTTCACAAGTATATTCCTACTGATGCTATATCTTACAGAATACTACCTGCAGGCCAGGTCCTACTGCTAATACATATATTGTGTTTTTGTTCTTTTACAATAAAGGATGCAGTGTCTGCCTCCCTCTGGGGAAGGGGAAAACTCTTGAGTGAAGACCAGGAGCATGCCATGTAGACATGGTCCATGTGGTCCATGTAGACATGGTCATTGCTGACAATGGAATAAAACTCAGAGAAATTCAGACCAAAATAATAGAAAATAACCAGCTATTTCACAATGTGGAAAGCATTAGCGTGACAACCATTGCCCGGACTCTGACTAAATACAGAGTTCGCATGAAACAGTTGTACACAGTTCCTTTTGAAAGGAACAGTGAGAGGGTTAAGGAACTCCGCCACTAGTATGTCCGTATGGTGTCTATCCTATGTACTTGTTGTATCTTGTAATATAGTGAGTTTTACACTATAGACAGACTGAAAGTGTGTTCAAATACTGTTTGCTTCTTTTAGAGAGTCATGGAGTTGGAAGCCGATCAGACCCCACATGAACTCATTTATGTGGACGAGGCAGGACTTAACCTGGCAAAAACTTGTCGGCGGGGTAGAAACATCATTGGGAAAAGAGCCACCATTACAGTAATGTACCGGTTCAGAGAGGAGGAAATATTACAATGTGTGCTGCAATGTCAAGTGTTGGTTTGGTCCTTCACAAAAGCCAGATTGCTCCATACAACAATGACCTCCTTGTTTTGTTTTCGAATGAACTCTACCAGCAACTGGTGCCAGAAGCAGAAAGGGAAAAGGTGGGAGGAAACACGAGGACATTTGTGATTACGTGGGACAACGTACCATTCCATCATTCTCGTGTCATCACAAACTGGTTTGCAGACCAACCAAGAGTGATGTCCCTGTTCCTCCCACCCTACTCGACTTTCCTCAACCCCAATGAGGAATTGTTTTCAGCCTGGAGGTGGAAGGTATATGATCATCAGCCACATGACCAAATGTCCCTCCTGGATGCAATGGATGCTGGCTGCAGAGACATTACAGCAGAAGACTGCCAGGCGAGAGGCAAGAGACAACATCAGATGTGATGTTGATTTAAACATGTGGCCAAATGCTGAAGACCGTTTAGATCACACCTAATACTGTTTATTCTCCCTTCTGCATTTTTTATGTGTATTTTACACATGGCTAATTATGTTTGCATGTAAAATTATTGTAAATCTTTTTTGAGATAAGCTACAATTTCAACTCCCTAATACAGTAAAATATAACCTTTACTGAAAGACTGTCACAGACTCCTTTTTTGTCTAATCTACATTCCATACAGTACGTTACAGTAAATATCACTCAAGACCAAGGTGGTATGACAGCATGTTGCCAAAAATGCACACATTTGAGTAAAAAGTCCAAAAGAAGCAGATTACAGTAAAAATGAACTGACATAAGAAAACAGCAGATGTTACTGTATAATGTCCGAGTATTCCGACGGGGAGGAGGGGTACGCGAGCAAGGGGAATCGACCAGAGGAAGCGCCTCTGCCTCTCTCCGAAGAGGAGGAAATGGAGTTCTCCAGGAGATCTACCCCGGAGGTGGGGATGGACTGTGACGAGAACAGTAGGGCTAGGACCGCCAGTATGCAGAGTGGTTGCTCCTCGGAGGTAAGAGGGGACCCAGAAGAGGAGCACGGTGACATGGCCGCGGGGTGAACTCATAGAGGCGAGGAGGGGAGAGTCTGGGATATCTAGCCTACCTCCCTTGCGTACCCGCCAGCCCCTGCTCCTGCCGTGGCGGGACAAGGACCCATGAGTGCTCGCCAGGAGGCGGAAAGAGGGGGTTCACGCCGCTGGTTCCAGGACAGCCCCCATTCGCGTTCATGGGGAACCAGGCGTGGAAGCCTGGCCCGTTATTGCCTCAGCTGTCTGTGCCTGTTTTTGTGTCCGTCCCTGTGTTTATCCCTAATCCCGTCTTCCCTTTTGTTCCCATGTTGGTGTGTGTGCCTGTGTGTGTGTTCGTGCCAGTGTTATTGCCATAATGTGTTCTCCCCTGTCTTCCCAGGGAGGGTGTTCTGAGCGCTGTCGCGGAGGAGTCGACTTCCGCGGCCAAGGTTCCTGGCGGTCCCGGGCCTGTCCGTAGACTTGGGTCCGGAGTTTTACAGCTACGCTGGGCAACCCAGGGGCGGGGGTTGCCCTTGGTGGGGGTCACAGTGACGCTCCCGGACCCCTCCCTTTGGGCGTGTGTTTATGTCGTCCATATGTGTAGTTCCGTGGGTGTGTGCCGGTGTGGGTGTGTTCATCAGTCTCACCTGTGGCTCGTCTCGTCATCACAAGGGGTTGTTCGTCTATTTAATGTATGCTTGCGCAGTGTCCCGTGCCTCGCCTTTGTTAGAGTCACCGTGTATGTTAAATGTTTGTTAAGTGTCGAATAAAACTGCTTGTAAAAATACAACGCTTGACTCCGCATCCTCGTCCTCTCGCCCGCGTTACAGTTAGCAGTCGTAAAAAACTGCAATACTATTCTTATATTAAGGAATACGCTACACTTATTCTTTGACTAATTGTATTGATTTTACCAAATCCATTTTTTAACGTGGATATCATTACTATGCTAGCTTATGCACAACAGTCCACAAGTTTCTGAATGTGCTATTTGAACCTGCAGTTTTAACATAGTTTCTTAACCAGAGTTGTACCCAAAATGTTACATTGCCAAGGAAACAACCTTAGCAATAGCAAATAACCCAAAGACCATGGAAAGCCACAGACGAAAGGTGTGGGGAAAAAAAGGAATTAAGATGCAAACATGAAACTTGTCCTGCTGCTCATGTTTTTATTAGTGATGTAATTGCAGACAGGACAAGCATGACACTTTCTACAGTAAGATAACAAATTCCAGTTACTCCAGTCTAGCCAAATGCCTCAAAATATAATGGACGAGGCTTCATCATGCACCAGCACAATTGCACAAAACAGCTGTAACGTAGTGTCTTGGGCTTCTGGACTTAATTATGTTGGAATAAGATTAAGATTAGACTGACGTGAGTGCCTCTTCCTTTCTGGCTTTTAATGGGATAGAATATATTTAACCTTCTGAATATATTTAACAAACCCAATCTCATTCCGCGTCCATTCATCTTTTCTTTGTGTGGATCTAATGCATATCCACATATAATAGCAATATTCACCATCCTGGCCTCCACTTTGGACCACTGTTCTATATGTGCATGTAGCATAAAGACATTCTGTGAGTGCATAAATGCATAAAAGACAAAACCTTAAGAAGCTAAAGATAAAATAATAAAAATATATAACAAAATATATAATAATTAAATAATATTTGTAATTAAGTATAATAAATAATTAAAACATAAAATATAGAAAACATAAAATGTAAAATATTAACAGAATATAAAATCACAAAGTAACTGTAAGGGATTGCTCCCCTCTGCCTTAGCCCACGTGGTACAAACCTGCCATTATTGCTACATGTTGCACCTGTCTGTCCCTAATTAGCTGCCTTGTTAACCTGTCTACTTAAACCCAAAAAACTCCTCCTTGTCTGTTGTGGTCCGTGTCATTATTGCTTGCTCAGTTACCCTCTGTGTTCTCCACAGTTGCGGACACATATCGCTTGTTTGTGTGTGTCGTTCATGTTTCCTTGTTGTCATTAAACATTAAATGTTTAAATGTCAAGACTCCCCATGTCAAGACTTCTCACTAAACAAATCTCTTGTCGTCTTGGTTATCTGCTCATTCCCCAACATAGAGACTGTCAGAGGATGGCTCTCGCTTGCCAGCTTGACACAAAAACTGTGCCAGACCAGCCTCTGCACCCCCAGTCTGGATGAACATAACTCTCACTGCTTGATTGTCTGTGTCACCTCCAATGCTTATATGTGCTATGGAGATTTTTTGTCTGTGAATGGCGGCACATTTCTGACGAGGCCACTCTGGGATCGCGGTGCTTTACACGAGGCCCCAGAGGACTGTATTTCGTTGCTGTGTACTTGTTACAATGTTCAGTGACAATAAAGTTTAATCTAATCTATTCTAATAAGAGAGACTTGCCAATACATTTCTAAAGATATATGTGAATGTACAATGAGATTTTCAAACAGGAAAGTATTTCACCTTTGGTGAAATAAGGTAGTGAATAGGAGTGTTTTCTGTACACTGCTAAACATTAAGGAGAATATTGCTATTTATGTCTTAAAGAGCTTTAGGGGGAACTTTACCCATGAAGTGTTTTTTGGTATTCTGATCTGGTCTAAACACAATTATAAAACATTTGGGAGCAAAAATACAAATAATCAAACCAAAGCTTGAGGCCAGAATAGCAAATATCTCCACAGCTACAGTGAATTTTCCAGGAGAGCTGACATAAGCTGGAATAAAGGTGATCAAACTGCACAGAATATGAGCATGCTGAATGTGATGAATTTGGCTTCATTAAAGTTATCAGGCAGCTTCCGTGCTAGAAAAGCCAGTGCAAAGCATAAAAGTGCCAGCAGTCCTATATAACCCAGAACAGCCCAGAATCCTACAACTGAACCTAAACCACATTCCAAGATGATCTTTTCTTTGTAGTGCTTTAGATTTTTTGAAGGGAAAAGGGGGGATAATTTTAACCAAAGTAGACAAATAATGACCTGTATGAGTGTGAAGGTGAGAACACTGAGTCTCTGTTGTGGAGGCCCAAACCATTTCATGACATTACTGCCTGGAAGTGTAGCCCTGAAGGCCATTAACACCACTATTGTTTTCCCAGAACACAGGAGATGCAGAGGGACAGAAGGTGATCCCAAACGCTGTGTGGGCGCAGCATACAGGACCACTCAGAGGGCCGACCAATGAAAGTAAGTGAACAGAGGAAACACAGAGTCAGAGAGAAGAGCAGCAGGAAGCTCAGCTCTGAGTTGTTGGCTCTGACAATGGGGAGATGCCCTGTGTTTGTAGAAGACAGCAGTAACACATACAGACACAAAGGTTCCAGTGATGGAGAACACTGTCAGAATGATGGCTAATGTGTCATCCCAGGACAGGAACTCAACAGGTTTGGGGAGGCAGCTGTCTTGCTTGGTGTTGGGCCAGAACTCAGGAGGGCACTGAAAACAGTCCAGAGAGTCTAAAGATTAAAGTGAGGTAAGAAACCTAGTATAACAGAACTAACACCTATGATTAGGCCTGACACTGTAGAGAGCATTTCTGAAACAGGGGGGCATTATAAAGCTACATTATGGCTCCCTTCAGCAAATTGCTTTTAGGTTTCATTATCCCACTTGAGGAAGCAACATTCAATTTGCTCATTCAAAAAGATCTCTCTAAAAATTTGTTACAATGCCTATTATAAAAAAAAAACTAAATATATATCAAATTTATCTCAAAAGATCCTTTGATGGAGCTATTAAGTGTGCTGTGTTCTATCATGCAATAACCATCAATAAATATCTTGGTACACACATAGAATACCAAGGAAAAATACACTGTACAGTGATAGGCAACCTGTCATACTGATCTCCCTCAGCACATGGTATACAGTCATAGCAGCAGACTGTCTTCCATTCTGTACAGCCTTCCTGGGCCTGGAGGACAGCTCTCCTGCACACAGATACCATCACCTAGAAAATAGATTGGATGCCATTCCATTGGAAAACCATTGCTAGGGCCACTATAAAACATATTATATCCCTGCTTAGAGCCGTTTATCCTGATAGCACCTAAAGAAATGGAAATCCTTCATAGTATGTATCAACCACCAATATCTGAAGCCACTATTTATCAAAACTGGATAAGGAAAACACTAAAGCATGAGGTGCTGTTTTCTGGCTGAGTGTTTAAGAAACTCTGCATAGCGAAAAAAGTAAAAAGGCCATTTATACATTACCTCAGTCTGCCCTCCCCACCCAGCTGATAGCACTGCTCATTCTGAACTCCTGTCCTCGGGTTTGGATGAGTCATAGTAGCCCAACAAAGTCTAAAAGCACCATCTTTCTTAAATTGCCAGTTTAGCTGAGCTCATAGACAGACTGCAGGGTCTCCGTTAGAATCAAAGTTGACCTGGTTGCCAATATTTGTAGTGAAGTTCACTCTCTTGAGCTGGTCAGTATCTGTTTGATTACAGTAACACAACATCATAAAAAGTCACTTAACAATATGGAATTCCTCTCTAAAACAATACAATTCACATATACCTAACAATCCTACAAAACAAAACAATTTACATAACTAATTTTTACATATTATTTCAAGTAAGCAAAAATATGTTGTTGTTTTTTTTTTTCATTTAAAAAAGGCACTAAAATAGTTTTCAATACCTGCCACTGTGCGAACTTAATGGTTTTGTCGCATGTCGTCTCATTACAAATGACCCCATGGATTGCATGCGCTATGGCGTATGTAGCTTTATACACCATATTAGTGATGCGCAGCTGTGACGTGTCTGTGTATGGGTTCTGTAGCGCGGACGTCTTCACTGCCGTCACATTCCCACGCCTGTCCGTCCTTTTTAGGCTACAGCTGAACGAAAGCTCTCCCAAAAATTCCGTTAATAGTGGCGATTTCACAGCTTGCGCTGGAGAGAGGTCTAAAAAAAACTTTCGAAGACCTGGGATGACTGATCGAGGGGACACACTAAAACCTATGGCGCCAGCGCATATGTTAAACCGCAGAAATTCTGGATGTGTGATCCACGCCTCGCTGCCAATCCCACTGAAGCGGCAGGCGATTGTTTTTCGTGTCAGTTCCTCAAAAAGAAACCTCATTTCGCCTATGTTAAACGCTACTATTACCCGGGCAGTGGATCTGCGTATGACGTCTGCCACTCTCTCCAGTTTACTGCGCGGTTGTGTTCTGTAATAAGCCTCAGGTACTCCACACAGATCCCCTCCTCCTGCGCAGCCTTTAGAAAGGCTGTCATTCCGTAATTTCCATAATCCGTGTCGCTGCGCACTGCCCCAATCCATGTCAGCCGAAATACTTCACCAGTCTCGCCAGTGCAGCGGCTTGGTGTTGATCACTCGGTACGGTCCTGAAGAGGCGGAAACTCACGCTTATCGCTCAGACACGCGCAAGTTGCGTAGTGACTCACCTGTCATTTATCCAGTGGGAAAGGAAGTATTATTACGATTAACTTTTTTTGCTATTATTTGATTTTTTTACATTTACATTTTACATTTTTTATATTTAGTTTATACACGTTATTTTTTATATTATATAAGTATTGTTATTATATATATTTATATAAGTTATTTAAGTTATTTTATTACACATTTGCAATAGCTTACCTTTACGTGTATTGAATGAGTCATTAATCAGAAACTATTTATTTACCATAAACGAAACCAACATTTTTGAGAATATAGTACCATGTAGTGTTGCTTTTAATATTCACCTGTGGAATTCCAAAAAGTCGAGCGTTCTGGCCATGCTAATTGATGGCGTGGAAGCGGAATCTCCCACGATAACAGGTACAGCGCCAGCTGTGGATTTTGAGCAGGAATTAGTGTAACTGAAAAGGCGTTCTACACCATTGACAAACTGAAATGCAACTTTGATTGCCATCTGCACGGCAGAGCACGAGTCGTAAATCTGGTAGCCTAATGTGATGCCTGGCAGTAGGTCGCTTCTGTTGTTGATCTCGCGGGACGGTGAACTCCATGGCGCGTGCGAATCACAGCTCCCTGTAGTCCATGCTATAGTGGGAGAGAAACACAAGTGAAAAAATTATTCAACTTCAGACAAAGTCGTAGTAACTGCTGTGCTTTTAAAAATACGTTTTACAGTTCTAAAATTATTTGACAGCAGTTCTCATTTCTGTGTAATTCTAATTCTAACATAATGTTCTGTTGTCTGTACTGCCCCTCCACTCTAATAGACAGACCTCCCTGAGCACTGTAACTGTGGTGGCAGACTGGTGTAGGTGTTCTCTCCTGAATTTGTGTAGTAATGAATAGTAAATATCCCTCCAATGATAAAATCTCCATCCATTGAAAGGCCAGGCATCTGAGGATCAGCCCACAGTCTACAGCTGACTGGGTTTGTTCTACATCCTGCAGGACTGAACACAGTCATCCACAGCACTGATACAAATGGCACCAGACTTGAAGTGATCTGCATGGTGGGCTCAGTGCCTCTCAGCACTCTAGAGGGTCTGGATGTCTGATCTACAGTGGTTTATAGGCAGCTTGTAGTGAAGGCCTGTCTGTAAATGTGGGTGTGACCTGAGTGCAGGAGGTGTGGTTATGTGTTCAGTCTTACTCATAATTATACCCATATGTTTTTGTCTTGCTTTAAAAAGTGGTATTCCCTTTATTTTGTTTATTTGTTTTAAAACACATTACCCTAATGCTTCATACAAATAGTTTTTTGTCCTCATATTGTTATTTATGTATTCAGTGTTAATAATAATAGCCAACACCATTGGACTGAGTGGCAGGAGCAAATATATCATCCCCAGCACATATGCACAATTAACACAGAAACAACACTCACATATGCACAATCAACACAGAAGCAACACTCACATATGCACAATAAACGCAGCAACAACACTCACATATGCACAATAGACATAGAAACAATACACACTCACATATGCACAATTAACACTGAAACAACACTCACACTCACTTATGCTAATTTTAATGTATATCACTTATAAACCTACTGATTGTATAATTGTGGAAAAAGATATTATATTGTATTTACAGTTTTTTATGACTGCTAACATCCTTTTGTCCATTCTGTAGTCACATTTGCAAAACTCTAAACACAGTAAACACACAGTAAACAATTGTTAGTGGGCTATACAATTACAGTTTTTATTGATTGCTTTGACCTGTTTGAAGAAACTGGGAACCTCTCAGTCTTCATCACCATCTCAGCAGAGCAGAAGACACCTCTTGCTAGAGGGCAAATTTGACTACAAATGGCACTGGCATGTAAGCTACGTAAAGTCATAGGCTACAATGACAAGCACTGGTCACTAATTCACACATGAGTGCTGTATTTTGTATTTTGTTGACCATTGTGTAATGATTGATTGGAGGCGCTCATACAAATTTGCACAAAATGCAGTCATTTACAGTAACATGTTCATACAATGCTTTCATTTTCTATACACACAAGGTTACCCAATAACAAAGTTGTGGATCATTCTTGTCTTATTTAAAAATGCTTGGACACAGCATGTCAAAAATGAAAACCTATGGTTCAAAACCTTAAATATTGTATAAAATGCAAAATTATGCAAAAAAGCAGGTGAAAAGCTATTACTGTAATACACATTTTTTGCACATACAGATCATTGAAGTAAAATGCAGTAATAGACCAACCACAGCTGATTCAAATCCCACTTGGAAATACAAACAGGTGCTGTCAGTGACATGGACTCATAAACACAGGGGCTTGTTTGGACTGAGTTTGGTCAATGTGGGCACAGGAACAGAGAGAGTAACAGAGGAAAGAAAATCATGTCTGCACAAGGAAGAGGAACATCTGGGCCAGGGCAAGGTAGAGGGAGAGGAGGAAGAATGCGTGGTGGTGTTCAGCGAAGATCAAGAACTACTGTCACTGATGAAATTAGAGCCACCATCATAGACCATGTGATAAACCATGGTCTATCACTGAGAGAGGCTGGTGAAAGGGTGCAGCCTAATCTCAGACGGTCAACTGTGGCTTCCATTATCCGGACCTTTAAACAAACTAACAGGTAAACAATACATTTCACAAGTATATTCCTACTGATGCTATATCTTACAGAATACTACCTGCAGGCCAGGTCCTACTGCTAATACATATATTGTGTTTTTGTTCTTTTACAATAAAGGATGCAGTGTCTGCCTCCCTCTGGGGGAAGGGGAAAACTCTTGAGTGAAGACCAGGAGCATGCCATGTAGACATGGTCCATGTGGTCCATGTAGACATGGTCATTGCTGACAATGGAATAAAACTCAGAGAAATTCAGACCAAAATAATAGAAAATAACCAGCTATTTCACAATGTGGAAAGCATTAGCGTGACAACCATTGCCCGGACTCTGACTAAATACAGAGTTCGCATGAAGCAGTTGTACACAGTTCCTTTTGAAAGGAACAGTGAGAGGGTTAAGGAACTCCGCCACTAGTATGTCCGTATGGTGTCTATCCTATGTACTTGTTGTATCTTGTAATATAGTGAGTTTTACACTATAGACAGACTGAAAGTGTGTTCAAATACTGTTTGCTTCTTTTAGAGAGTCATGGAGTTGGAAGCCGATCAGACCCCACATGAACTCATTTATGTGGACGAGGCAGGACTTAACCTGGCAAAAACTTGTCGGCGGGGTAGAAACATCATTGGGAAAAGAGCCACCATTACAGTAATGTACCGGTTCAGAGAGGAGGAAATATTACAATGTGTGCTGCAATGTCAAGTGTTGGTTTGGTCCTTCACAAAAGCCAGATTGCTCCATACAACAATGACCTCCTTGTTTTGTTTTCGAATGAACTCTACCAGCAACTGGTGCCAGAAGCAGAAAGGGAAAAGGTGGGAGGAAACACGAGGACATTTGTGATTACGTGGGACAACGTACCATTCCATCATTCTCGTGTCATCACAAACTGGTTTGCAGACCAACCAAGAGTGATGTCCCTGTTCCTCCCACCCTACTCGACTTTCCTCAACCCCAATGAGGAATTGTTTTCAGCCTGGAGGTGGAAGGTATATGATCATCAGCCACATGACCAAATGTCCCTCCTGGATGCAATGGATGCTGGCTGCAGAGACATTACAGCAGAAGACTGCCAGGCGAGAGGCAAGAGACAACATCAGATGTGATGTTGATTTAAACATGTGGCCAAATGCTGAAGACCGTTTAGATCACACCTAATACTGTTTATTCTCCCTTCTGCATTTTTTATGTGTATTTTACACATGGCTAATTATGTTTGCATGTAAAATTATTGTAAATCTTTTTTTTTGAGATAAGCTACAATTTCAACTCCCTAATACAGTAAAATATAACCTTTACTGAAAGACTGTCACAGACTCCTTTTTTTGTCTAATCTACATTCCATACAGTACGTTACAGTAAATATCACTCAAGACCAAGGTGGTATGACAGCATGTTGCCAAAAATGCACACATTTGAGTAAAAAGTCCAAAAGAAGCAGATTACAGTAAAAATGAACTGACATAAGAAAACAGCAGATGTTACTGTATAATGTCCGAGTATTCCGACGGGGAGGAGGGGTACGCGAGCAAGGGGAATCGACCAGAGGAAGCGCCTCTGCCTCTCTCCGAAGAGGAGGAAATGGAGTTCTCCAGGAGATCTACCCCGGAGGTGGGGATGGACTGTGACGAGAACAGTAGGGCTAGGACCGCCAGTATGCAGAGTGGTTGCTCCTCGGAGGTAAGAGGGGACCCAGAAGAGGAGCACGGTGACATGGCCGCGGGGTGAACTCATAGAGGCGAGGAGGGGAGAGTCTGGGATATCTAGCCTACCTCCCTTGCGTACCCGCCAGCCCCTGCTCCTGCCGTGGCGGGACAAGGACCCATGAGTGCTCGCCAGGAGGCGGAAAGAGGGGGTTCACGCCGCTGGTTCCAGGACAGCCCCCATTCGCGTTCATGGGGAACCAGGCGTGGAAGCCTGGCCCGTTATTGCCTCAGCTGTCTGTGCCTGTTTTTTGTGTCCGTCCCTGTGTTTATCCCTAATCCCGTCTTCCCTTTTGTTCCCATGTTGGTGTGTGTGCCTGTGTGTGTGTTCGTGCCAGTGTTATTGCCATAATGTGTTCTCCCCTGTCTTCCCAGGAGGGTGTTCTGAGCTGTCGCGGAGGAGTCGACTTCCGCGGCCAAGGTTCCTGGCGGTCCCGGGCCTGTCCGTAGACTTGGGTCCGGAGTTTTACAGCTACGCTGGGCAACCCAGGGGCGGGGGTTGCCCTTGGTGGGGGTCACAGTGACGCTCCCGGACCCCTCCCTTTGGGCGTGTGTTTATGTCGTCCATATGTGTAGTTCCGTGGGTGTGTGCCGGTGTGGGTGTGTTCATCAGTCTCACCTGTGGCTCGTCTCGTCATCACAAGGGGTTGTTCGTCTATTTAATGTATGCTTGCGCAGTGTCCCGTGCTCGCCTTTGTTAGAGTCACCGTGTATGTTAAATGTTTGTTAAGTGTCGAATAAAACTGCTTGTAAAAATACAACGCTTGACTCCGCATCCTCGTCCTCTCGCCCGCGTTACAGTTAGCAGTCGTAAAAAACTGCAATACTATTCTTATATTAAGGAATACGCTACACTTATTCTTTGACTAATTGTATTGATTTTACCAAATCCATTTTTTAACGTGGATATCATTACTATGCTAGCTTATGCACAACAGTCCACAAGTTTCTGAATGTGCTATTTGAACCTGCAGTTTTAACATAGTTTCTTAACCAGAGTTGTACCCAAAATGTTACATTGCCAAGGAAACAACCTTAGCAATAGCAAATAACCCAAAGACCATGGAAAGCCACAGACGAAAGGTGTGGGGAAAAAAAGGAATTAAGATGCAAACATGAAACTTGTCCTGCTGCTCATGTTTTTATTAGTGATGTAATTGCAGACAGGACAAGCATGACACTTTCTACAGTAAGATAACAAATTCCAGTTACTCCAGTCTAGCCAAATGCCTCAAAATATAATGGACGAGGCTTCATCATGCACCAGCACAATTGCACAAAACAGCTGTAACGTAGTGTCTTGGGCTTCTGGACTTAATTATGTTGGAATAAGATTAAGATTAGACTGACGTGAGTGCCTCTTCCTTTCTGGCTTTTAATGGGATAGAATATATTTAACCTTCTGAATATATTTAACAAACCCAATCTCATTCGCGTCCATTCATCTTTTTTCTTTGTGTGGATCTAATGCATATCCACATATAATAGCAATATTCACCATCCTGGCCTCCACTTTGGACCACTGTTCTATATGTGCATGTAGCATAAAGACATTCTGTGAGTGCATAAATGCATAAAAGACAAAACCTTAAGAAGCTAAAGATAAAATAATAAAATATATAACAAAATATATAATAATTAAATAATATTTGTAATTAAGTATAATAAATAATTAAAACATAAAATATAGAAAACATAAAATGTAAAATATTAACAGAATATAAAATCACAAAGTAACTGTAAGGGATTGCTCCCCTCTGCCTTAGCCCACGTGGTACAAACCTGCCATTATTGCTACATGTTGCACCTGTCTGTCCCTAATTAGCTGCCTTGTTAACCTGTCTACTTAAACCCAAAAAACTCCTCCTTGTCTGTTGTGGTCCGTGTCATTATTGCTTGCTCAGTTACCCTCTGTGTTCTCCACAGTTGCGGACACATATCGCTTGTTTGTGTGTGTCGTTCATGTTTCCTTGTTGTCATTAAACATTAAATGTTTAAATGTCAAGACTCCCATGTCAAGACTTCTCACTAAACAAATCTCTTGTCGTCTTGGTTATCTGCTCATTCCCCAACATAGAGACTGTCAGAGGATGGCTCTCGCTTGCCAGCTTGACACAAAAACTGTGCCAGACCAGCCTCTGCACCCCCAGTCTGGATGAACATAACTCTCACTGCTTGATTGTCTGTGTCACCTCCAATGCTTATATGTGCTATGGAGATTTTTGTCTGTGAATGGCGGCACATTTCTGACGAAGCGGCCACTCTGGGATCGCGGTGCTTTACACCGAGGCCCCAGAGGACTGTATTTCGTTGCTGTGTACTTGTTACAATGTTCAGTGACAATAAAGTTTAATCTAATCTATTCTAATAAGGAGAGACTTGCCAATACATTTCTAAAGATATATGTGAATGTACAATGAGATTTTCAAACAGGAAAGTATTTCACCTTTGGTGAAATAAGGTAGTGAATAGGAGTGTTTTCTGTACACTGCTAAACATTAAGGAGAATATTGCTATTTATGTCTTAAAGAGCTTTAGGGGGAACTTTACCCATGAAGTGTTTTTGGTATTGTGATCTGGTCTAAACACAATTATAAAACATTTGGGAGCAAAAATACAAATAATCAAACCAAAGCTTGAGGCCAGAATAGCAAATATCTCCACAGCTACAGTGAATTTTCCAGGAGAGCTGACATAAGCTGGAATAAAGGTGATCCAAACTGCACAGAATATGAGCATGCTGAATGTGATGAATTTGGCTTCATTAAAGTTATCAGGCAGCTTCCGTGCTAGAAAAGCCAGTGCAAAGCATAAAAGTGCCAGCAGTCCTATATAACCCAGAACAGCCCAGAATCCTACAACTGAACCTAAACCACATTCCAAGATGATCTTTTCTTTGTAGTGCTTTAGATTTTTGAAGGGAAAAGGGGGGGATAATTTTAACCAAAGTAGACAAATAATGACCTGTATGAGTGTGAAAGCGAGAACACTGAGTCTCTGTTGTGGAGGCCCAAACCATTTCATGACATTACTGCCTGGAAGTGTAGCCCTGAAGGCCATTAACACCACTATTGTTTTCCCCAGAACACAGGAGATGCAGAGGACGAAGGTGATCCCAAACGCTGTGTGGCGCAGCATACAGGACCACTCAGAGGGCCGACCAATGAAAGTAAGTGAACAGAGGAAACACAGAGTCAGAGAGAAGAGCAGCAGGAAGCTCAGCTCTGAGTTGTTGGCTCTGACGATGGGAGATGCCCTGTGTTTGTAGAAGACAGCAGTAACACATACAGACATGAAGGCCCCAGTGATGGAGAACACTGTCAGAATGATGGCTAGAGTGTCATCCCAGGACAGGAACTCAACAGGTTTGGGGAGGCAGCTGTCTTGCTTGGTGTTGGGCCAGAACTCAGGAGGGCACTGAAAACAGTCCAGAGAGTCTGAAAGATTAGAAAAACAAAATCAGAACCTTCTAATAGACCGAACTCTGTAATGACTCACATTACACAGTACCAAATGGCTATCAGGAAACTTGAGATTCACCAGTACATACAATGTATCCTATAACAGACAAATCTATAATATGGCCGTGTGTTGCTATAGCAGTAGCTCATATTTGCACCAGCTATGCAATCATTTTCTATGTAGAAAACACATAATTCACTCAAAAATGAGAAAGGCAATGTCAAAAGGTATGGATTTCCATGTATGGAAATCTATAAAAGAACTTACATCATACAGCATATTAGGGAAGCATAGAAGAAATACAAAACCTTTGCTTTTTCCTCCAGCAAAACTACTGTAACTGCCTATGTAACTGCCTATGTAACTGTCTATGTAACTGTCTATAAAAGCACTTTTGAGATCGAGAGGGGGGATGACCTCCATTTTTGGGTCTTTGCACCTGTCTTGGGTTTTTGTTATATCAGTTAAGAAATATTAACAGCTAAAATAAAATACATTATAATGGCTTCAGGTGGAGAGACCAATTGTTTTCAACATGTTTGTCTTTCCTTGGTAACACAGGTGTCACGGTGGCTGGAAGGAGAGGCCACCAGAGGGCGCGCTTGTGGACGCGTAGCCATAGCAACGCTACTCACACACCCCCAAATCACACACCACTCCCCCTATCACTATCTCCTCATTATTAGCACCTGTTGTCTATGTTCTCCTCACCTTCTTAAGCCCACAGGTTTTGCCATCCAGTGCTGCACATTCTTCAGCCTTCGCCTGAGTGTTCGCACTGGAGTGCCCTAAGAGGATTCCTGAACGTAGTCTTACGTCAGTGGTGCAAGCCCGCTATTATCGTTATTTCTCTTTTGTTTAGCTTGCCGATTGGCCTGAGTCTTTTCGTTCTCTACTGCGAATATGGATAATAAATCCTTTTGCCCGCAACCCCTGACTCCTGCTGTTCCTGAACTTCCGTCACAGAATGTGCAGCCCCAGGCAGCCGGGAGCGGTGAGCCTAACGCCAGGGCAGAATGTTGGGTAAGCAGCAACAAGAGATCGAAGAAGTCAAGACTCTGCTACAAACGATAACGGGTTGCCTGCGGAGTATGAACTTACAGGCGAATATTCAAAATACTACGACTCGGGAGAGTCTCCGCCTGCCCATTGCCCCTCCCAAACCGTACGAGGGGGATCCCGAGACTTGTGAAGGCTTCATGGTTCAATGCGAACTCTACTTCACATACCAGCAACACCTGAGTTCAGCCGAGAAAGTCTCCTACGTGATTTCTCGTCTGGCAGGTAAGGCTTTAACTTGGGCAGCTGCCCTGGTGACTAACGACTCTCCTCTTATAAAGGACTACGTTGCCTTCTTGCCTTCTCCTCCGAACTCAGAGAGGTGTTCCACCATCCGCGCCGCGGGAGAGCCAGCGGGCAGAGTTTGCTGTCGCTACGTCAAGGGACTCGTCACGCGGTGGACTACGCGCTTGAGTTCAGAACACTAGCGGCAGGGACCAATTGGAATGACGCAGCGCTGGTGGACGTGTTCCTGTCCGGTTTGCGACCGGAGTTGCGGGCCGAACTGGCCTGTAGACAGGACTCACAGGACTTTAACCAAGTCGTGAGGCTGGCGGTCACTTATGACAGGCTGGCACAGGAACGAGGAAGTAATGCCCGAACCGTCAGCATAATGATGCCACCCACACCTGAGAGGGAATCTATGCCACCGGCAGAGCCCATGCAGCTGGGCGAGTCCGGAGGACCCAAGGCGACCACTAGAACTCGCGGATGTGGAGCCAGGGTGAGTAGCTCCATGGTGGGGGGCTTGCTAAATTTCCCAGTGACGGTAACTTATGGGAGCAATGTTGTGGACGTTTCCGCCCTAGTGGACTCTGGAGCGGCGGGGAACATAATGGACCCGGACCTGGTTCGTCGCTTGAGGGCACCCCTTATTCATCTTGGAAGACCCAGACGAGTGTATGCACTGGATGGTAGACCTGTGGGTGGCGGAGTGATACGTCACCGCACTCCTCCCTTGGTTGTCAACATACAGGGCTTCACCACACATCTCTACGAGCACTACGAGTACTGGGTCCTGCCCTACGGTTTGGCCTCGGCACCGTCCGTCTTCCAGGCGTTCATAAACGAGGTCTTGCGTGAGTATCTGGATAGATGCGTCGTCGCTTATATTGATGACATCCTCATCTATTCAAACTCACTCGAGCAACACATGCAGGATGTACGAGCCGTGTTGAGCACTCTCTTGCGCAATCAGCTGTATTGCAAGCTCGAGAAGTGTGAGTTCCATCTCCGGAAATTAATTTCCTTGGCTACACCATCAGGCCAGGCTCAGTGCATATGCAGACCGGTAAGGTGGAGGCTGTGTTGCGATGGACCCGTCCTCACACATGACGCGAGCTTCAGAGGTTTCTGGGCTCGCTAACTTTTACAGGCGGTTCATTCGAGCATTTAGCCTGATAGCGAGGCCTCTGACTGATATGCTGCGCGGCGGGGCGACTCGGCTTTTGTGGACGGCGGAGGCTGAGGAAGCATTTAAAGGACTGCAACAGGCGTTCGCAGAAGCGCCCGTACTCCACCAGCCTGACCCAAACAGACCATACGTGGTAGAAGTGGACGCATCTAATGTGGGGGTAGGCGCCGTATTATCACAACGTTTTAAACGCGGCAGCCCACTTCAACCCATAGCCTTCTTGGCTGCTACCTGCTGACGCTGCTACCTGCTGACGCTGCTGTGGAGTGTTTTTCTGATCTTATGATTACGCTCACTTTACGATTATTTTCTAATTTGTAATTACTATTTCCCTACAGTTCCTAACTGTTGCCTTCCTAGACCACTTTCACAGGTAGTTTTTCCACAGTCGAGGCGAGAAACTGCTTGTTCCTGCCACAACGACAAACTGCTAGCGTAAGTTCCTAAATTTCGGCTAAACGAAAAGTTTTTTTGATTTATCTATGGCTGGTGCTGGTTTGTTTGCCTGTTCGGAGTGTGGCATGTTTAGTTTAGCCCCTTTCGCCGCTGATAATAGTAATAGCATTTGTAATAGGTGCCAGTTAGTCACCTCCCTCGCGGCAAAAGTGGAAAGTTTAGAGCGCCGCGTCCACTCATTATTAAGGGATAGAGAGCAAGAGTCAGCTGTAGCTGTGGACGCGCCAGGGAGAGCTAGTGCCTCCGCGACTCCGGTATTAGAGCCCTCACAGCGGGGCGCATGGGTGACGTCTCGGCGGCATAGTCGGAGAGCGAGGGCTGCAGCTAACGCTAACGCCAACGCTAGCCCACCAGAACACCACTCCCCAGTTCACATGTCCAACAGGTTTGCCCCGCTCAGTGAAACACCCACTGAGGAACGAACTCTGGTCATAGGCGATTCTATCGTTGAAACGTGAAAGTAGCTAATCCTTTAGGGGCTCCAGCGGTTACAGTCAGTTGTTTATCGGGAGCCAGAGCACCGGACATTAGTGGCAATCTTAGACTATTAGCTAAAACGAGATTTTCCAGGATAGTTATACATGTAGGGGCCAACGATATACGTCTGCGGCAGTCCGAAGTGACTAAAGCTAATATTAAAGAGGTGGTTAAACTGGCCCAGACGATGTCCGATGCAGTAATTTGCTCTGGTCCCATCCCAATGTGGCGCGGCGAAGAGCAATACAGCAGGCTCACGGCGTTAAACCGTTGGATGTCTGAGTGGTGTAACGAAAATCATGTGGGCTATATTGACAACTATAGAATTTTCGAGGGCAAGCCTGGTCTTTTAGGCAGGGATGGTGTCCACCCCACTCGGGATGGCGCCGCCCTGCTTTCCTGCAGCATAGCCCATAGCCTGTTAATTAGTCGGCAGAGTAGTATTAGGAGCTGCTGACAATCCAGAGTCCCGACCAGGCCGCAGACAAACCGGCTTACCCGACTGTCTGCACGCTGCCAAAAGGCGTCACCAAGTTCCTATAGGATTGAGACTGTGTCTGTGCCCCGCGTTAAATTCAATCATAGGAAAATTAAAATAGTCCGTCCAAAATTTTTAACTACTATTCAAACCTCGCATCCGATTATTAGTAGCAATATAACCAATCTGAAAATCGGATTACTCAATATTCGATCGCTCAATTCTAAAGCAGCTATTGTGAACGAGATTATAAACGACCAGAAAATTGATATTTTATGTCTCACAGAAACCTGGATTCGATCTGGCGAATATTTAACTTTAAATGAGGCCACACCTGTGGGATACAGTTATATTCATAGACCAAGATTGTTAGGCAGAGGAGGAGGAATATGCATAATCTACAGAAATTCTTTAGAAGTCCAACAGAAACACTATGATCTCTCCAATTCTTTTGAGATGCTATCTATTAATATAACTAATCCGGCTACAAACAATGACACTCTCTCACTCACTAATGTGTACAGACCGCCAGGGCCCTACTCAGACTTTATAAACGATTTCAGTAATTTTGCAGCAAATTTAGCAGTACGTAGTGACAAAATAATAATGGTAGGAGACTTTAACATACACTTTGAGAAGGCAGAGGATCCGCTGAAAAGGGCATTTAGTTCGATATTGAACTCTGTCGGTATTATTCAAAATGTCACAGGACCTACTCATTATCACAATCATACTTTAGATTTGATTTTGACGCTGGGTACCGACGTAGCTAATATAAATACATTTCCGCAAACCACAGCAATCTCCGATCACTATCTAATCTCATTCGAGCTACATTTTAACCTAAATACCCGCCAGTCTCCTCGCAATTGTTTAAAATGCTCGATAAATTCGTCAACCGCCACACAGTTTACTGAAACCCTCCCAGATTTAACGACTTTAGCCAACTCGCCAACAGATCCAGAGGGGTTAGACAGTTTAACCGACTGCTTAGAGAATACTTGTAGATCAGCTCTAGATATAGTAGCTCCATTCAAACATAAAAAGGTCACACCGACCCGTGGTACACCGACCAAACTCGTAATTTAAAACAAATAGCACGTAAATTAGAGCGGAACTGGCGCTCTACTAAGCTGGAAGTATTCCACTGTGCCTGGAAGGATAGCCTTATTGAATACAAAGGGGCACTTACTAAAGCACGGTCAACATACCTAGCCTCACTGATCGAAAAAAAAATAAAAATAATCCTAGATTTCTTTTCAGTACTATTTCTAAACTTACAAAAAATCAAACCAGCGCTGAACATCAGATTCCAGGAACCTAACTAGTAATGTATTTATGGATTTCTTTGATAATAAAATAGAGAATATTAGACTAAATATAAATCCTTTTATAGGTAATTCATCTGGTTTGTCATCTGGATTGGCTGATATTGAACAAAATCTAGCATTAGAAGAAAAGCTTGAAGCTTTTCATCCACTCCCACAACTAGAATTGGAGAAAATAATTTAATTGTTAAATTCTACTACTTGCACATTAGACTCGATTCCCTCTAAATTACTCAAAGAGGTTTTACCAGTTGTAATCGAACCTCTTTTTAAATATAGTAAACTCATCCATCACAATGGGTCACATGCCCAGATCCTGTAAACTAGCAGTCATTAAACCCCTGATCAAGAAACCAAATCTTGATCCTAATGTACTATCTAGCTACAGACCCATCTCGAACCTATCATTTATATCCAAGATCATAGAAAAAGCTGTGGCCAAACAGTTATGCTTATATCTGCACAGGAACCACATATTTGAAAAATTCCAATCTGGATTTAGGCCCCACCACAGCACTGAAACAGCACTAGTTAAAGTAACAAATGATCTCCTTCTTGCCTCTGATCAAGGTTATGTATCTCTATTAGTGCTTCTCGATCTTAGTGCAGCCTTCGACACAATAGATCACAAGATCCTGCTAGAAAGGTTAGAAAACTGGGTTGGAATCGCTGGTACAGCCCTTTCATGGTTTAATTCTTACTTATCCAATCGCTATCAGTTTGTAGAGCTCGATAATATTCCCTCCAAACACTCAGAAGTGAAATATGGAGTCCCGCAAGGCTCCATCCTAGGACCACTATTATTTACATTATATATGTTACCATTAGGAATAGTTATAAATAAACATGGTGTCAACTTTCACTGCTATGCAGATGACACCCAACTTTATATATCAGCCAAACCTGATGACAAATCCAGATTAGGAAAAATTGAGGCCTGCGTAAGTGATATTAAATGTTGGATGTCGCTAAACTTCCTCCACCTTAATGGTGACAAAACAGAGGTTCTCCTTCTGGGCCCAAAGGCCACAAGACAGAAAATACCAGATCTAATGTTAAATCTCGTAGATTACCCCATTACTCCTGGCTCGGTAGCCAAAAATCTCGGCGTCTTATTCGACTCTGACCTATCATTTGATAAATACATAGATAATACTACCAGGATAGCTTTTCTACATCTCCGTAACATTGCCAAGTTAAGAAATGCATTATCCCAGCATGATGCAGAAAAACTAGTACACGCCTTTGTTAGCTCCAGATTAGATTATTGTAACTCTTTACTGTCAGGATGTTCAAATAGGAATATAAATATAAATAGTAGTTCAAAATGCCGCAGCCAGAGTTCTAACTAGAACTAGGAAATTTGAACATATCAGCCCAGTCTTATCGGCCCTGCACTGGCTCCCAGTAAAATTCCGTATTGATTTTAAAATTATTCTATTGACTTATAAAGCACTGCATGGACTTGCTCCTGACTACCTCCAAGAGCTTATCTCTTATTATGAACCCCCATGCCACTACGATCCCAAGGTGCTGGCCTCTTATTAGTTCCATCAATTAATAAGGTAACAGCAGGGGAAGAGCCTTTTCTTATAAGGCCCCCAACTATGGAATAGTCTTCCAGAATGTGTCCGGGACTCTGGCACAGTCTCAATCTTTAAGTCTAGGTTGAAAACTTACTTGTTTGATCTAGCATTTGGTAATTAATGTGCCCCTTTAGATAAGGTAACAGATCCAGGGGTTCATGGGTAAAGGGTTTTTATGGCAAACTGGGACGCTGGTGCTGTCATCCTATCACTGCACGCGGTCACTCAAGTTTGTCGACGGTGTAGTGGATGGATGCCAGTGTCTCAGGATGCTCCCAAGTCTGTGTTACCTTCTGGTTCTGCCCTTTAGCTAGGCTGTAATAATTTAATTGCCGGAGTCGCTGCCACACTCCAGAAATGCTTACATTTACTTTGTCTAACATATTCCATATAGAACTAATTGTCCCTCTTCTTCCCAATGGCTGCCCGAGAAATACCGGGACAAGGAAACACGAGCCTTTCCCGTTACCCACCCCATACAAGCATCTAGGAGATGGTCTGGCTTGCCAGTGGATGTGCCGATGCCGTGGTTGGATGTGCCATTATCGCAAGAGGACGTGCTGATGCCAACTCCCACCTGAGGCTCATCTACTCTGAAGGGACTGTGACTACTCGGCCTGGAAGTAGAATCATAACTACAGGATTATATCTGGACTATACATGAACTGTGAATGTGGACATTACTAGCGGGCCACCCAATGGAGGATGGGTTCCCTTTTGAGTCTTGGTCCTCCCAAGGTTTCTTCCTAAATTCCTGCCATCTTAGGGAGTTTTTCCTTGCCACTGTCGCTCATTAGGGATCTGGACCCACGCAATTTGTAAAGCCGCTTTGTGACAACATGTGTTGTAAAAAGCGCTATATAAATAAAATTGAATTGAATTGAATTGAATTCTTCTCCCGGAAACTCAGCAAAGCTGAATCTAACTATGGAGTGGGGGACCGGGAACTCTTGGCTATTAAACTAGCACTGGAAGAGTGGAGACACTGGCTGGAGGGTGCGCATCACCCCTTTGTGGTTTTAACTAATCTCAAAAACCTGGAATACCTGAAAAACACTAAGAGGATGAACGCGTCAGGCAAGGTGGTCGTTGTTCTTTTCTCGATTTGTGTTTCAGGTCACATATCGGCCGGGGGAGAAGAACACGCGCGCCGACGCTCTGTCACGGTCATTTCCAGGAAGCCAGGATTCCACAAGCGAAGAACCGGTACTACCCAAAGAGTGCTTCGTAGGCACGATAGAGTGGGAGGTAGACCGGGCTATTGAGGCGGCCAACCCGCACCCACGGTGCCCACCGCATCTCAAATACATGCCACTGGCCCAGCGCACCTCATTGATCAGCTGGGCTCACTCGTCGATGGGCACGGGACATCCTGGAACCACGAAAACTGCGCAGCTACTGGGGGCTTGCTATTGGTGGCCGGGTCTTCACCGCGATGTACTGGTGCATGTTGGTTCTTGCCCCGAATGTGCGAGGAGTAAAGTGCCGAGGACGCCGCCAGCGGTAAGTTGCACCCGTTGCCTATTCCCGATAAACCGTGGACCCACCTCGCGACGGACTTTGTAACGGACCTGCCTGTGTCTGAAGGCAACACAGCTATCATGGTCGTCATAGACCGATTTTCTAAAATGGTCCGTTTTATTCCGCTACAAGGACTACCAACGGCTTGGGAGACTGCGGACCTCCTATTCAGGCACGTCTTCAGGCAGTTCGGGCTGCCTGAGGACATAGTGTCTGATAGGGGTCCGCAGTTCACGTCGCGAGTCTGGCGGGAGTTCCTCAGCAAATTAAACATCACGGTGAGCCTCACCTCTGGTTATCATCCGCAGGCGAACGGCCAAGTGGAGCGGACTAATCAAGAGCTGGGGAGATTCCTAAGGGCGTACTGTAGTGCGCACAAGGACACTTGGTGCTCGCTACTGCCATGGGCTGAATATGCCCAGAACTCTCTCAAGCAATCAAGCACGGGTAAGACGCCTTTCGAATGCGTGTTCGGGAGGCAACCCCCGCTTTACCCCTGGAACGCGGCGGGGTCGGATCAGCCGGTGGTGGAGCAATGGTGCAAGCGCAGCGAGAGGGTCTGGGCGGAGACACACCGGCGGCTCAAAGCGGCGGTGAGAGGGTTTAAAGCTAAAGCGGATCGCAGGAGATCAGAGGCGCCGGACTATACAGTAGGCCAAAAAGTATGGGTCTCCACGAGTGACGGGAGACTGGGTCGTCCAGGTAAGCTAGATGACCGATACGCGGGCCCATATGTGATCACTCGACGGATTAATCCGGTGACATACCGGGTGAGCCTCCCGGCGGATCGACGGGTGTCCAGGTCATTCCACGCTTCAGCCTTAAAGCCCTACCGCACTGGACCATTGGAGCAGCCGGGACATGCTGCGCCCCCGTCTCCCATTATGCTGGAGGACGGACCGGCATATCAGGTGCGTAAGCTGCTTGATTCCAGGCGAAGAGGGACACAACTCCAGTACCTGGTGGCCTGGGAGGGTGCGGGCCAGAGGAGCGGTCGTGGGTTCCGGCATCTCAGATTCTGGACCCCTCCTTGATCGCCTCCTTTCACAGGGAACGCCCCGAACGTCCGGCTCCGCGCAGGCCAGGCCGTCCCAGAAAAGTGCGGCTGGAGGAGTCCCTGGGGGGGGGGCTCTGTCACGGTGGCTGGAAGGAGAGGCCACCAGAGGGCGCGCGTGTGGACGCGTAGCCATAGCAACGCTACTCACACACCCCCTAATCACACACCACTCCCCCTATCACTATCTCCTCATTATTAGCACCTGTTGTCTATGTTCTCCTCACCTTCTTAAGCCCACAGGTTTTGCCATCCAGTGCTGCACATTCTTCAGCCTTCGCCTGAGTGTTCGCACTGGAGTGCCCTAAGAGGATTCCTGAACGTAGTCTTACGTCCGTGGTGCAAGCCCGCTATTATCATTATTTCTCTTTTGTTTACCTTGCCGATTGGCCTGAGTCTTTTCGTTCTCTACTGCGAATATGGATAATAAATCCTTTTGCCCGCAACCCCTGACTCCTGCTGTTCCTGAACTTCCGTCACAACAGGCATATTATAATGTGCAGTGATAATTTTTATGATAAATGCAGAATCTCTGTGAAAGAATGTATTCTGCTATATGCCAGTGAGCAATAACACGTCTTTTTGTATAAACTGAGAAGCAAGGTAAACAGCAAAAGTAAAAACCTTTCAGATCTGAGATATACAACCTGTCTTGTTACTGATCTCTCCCTCTGCACATGGTATACAGTCATAGCAGCAGACAGGTCTTCCCTTCTGTACAGCCTTCCTGGTGCCTGGAGGACAGCTCTCACTGCACACAGACACTGGAACCTAGGAAAGACATTAGAGAATGACACGGATGCAAATATTTTAATATGCAACAACCACTGTAAAGTAAAAATCTTCTACTGCCCCATGGTGTTTTCTCCTCCTGTAACATTTTAGTACATGATGTGTTGTACTCTACCTCAGTCTGTCCTCCCACCCAGCTAATCACACTGCTCATTCTGAACTCCTGTCCTCTCCTTTCAGATGCATCATAGTAGCCCACCGTCACAAAGTCTAAAGCACCATCTTTCTTAAACTGCCAGTTTATGAGCTCATAGATAGCTACAGGATCTCCGTTGGAATCAAAGTTGACCTGGTAGCCATTATTTGTAGTGAAGTTCACTCTCTTGAGCTGGTTCAGTATCTGGAGTGGTACACAGAGTACAGAGTCATGGTACTTCAATTTTCTCTCCACACACAATACATTTATAGAACTATAGTTGCGAAATAAATCTCTGTAATATATGCTAAAGCAAACATGTATCAATTTTAATATATTAATATATGAAACTTTGATCTTCAGGGCACTTTTGTGTGTGTGTGCGTGTATACATTATATGTGTGGATATGCACATACATACATACATATACACTCACATGTGTATATGTGTGTATAATTTTTACATAACCAACCATTTACATGTTTCCAATGAATCAGAGAGGATTCTTATTTTTATTTGTGGATTCTTATTTTTAACAAAACAGTTTGATACCTGCCAAGGTGCATACTTAACGGTCTTGTCGCATTTTGTGTCATTACAAATAACACTCTGTATTGCATGCGCTATGGCGTATGTAGCTTTATACACCATGTTAGTGATGCGCAGCTGAGACGTGTCTGTGTATGGGTTCTGTAGCGCGCGGATGTCCTCACTGCCGTCACATTCCCGCACGTCTGTCCGCCCTTTTAGGCTACAGCTGAACAAGCTCTCCCAGAATTCCGTTAACAGGGGCGATTTTGATACTTGTTCTGGAGAGAGGTCTAGAAGAAATTCACGAAGACCTGGGATGACTGATTTGGGGATCCCAAAACCTATTGCGTCAGCACACATGTTAAACCGCAGAAACTCTGGATGTGTGATCCATGACTCGCTGCCAATCCACTGAAGACGACGCAGTGGTCTTCGAGCCAATTCCTCTAAGAGAAATCTCATATCACCTATGTTAACAAACGCTACTATTACCCGGGCCGTTGATTTGCGAATGACATCAGCCACTTTCTCCAATTTACTGCGCGGTTGTGTCCTGTAATAAGCCTCGGAGTACTCCACACAGATCCCCTCCTCCTGGGCAGCCTGTAGAAACGCTGCCATTCCGTAGTTTCCATAGTCCGTGTCGCTGCGTACTGCTCCAATCCATGTCCAACCAAAATACTTAACCATTTTCGCGAGTGCGGCCGCTTGGTGTTGATCACTAGGTACCGTCCTGAGGAAGGCAGGAAACTGACGTTTATCACTCAGGCACGCGCAGGTTGCGTAGTGACTCACCTGTCATTTAGTGGAACAAAGAACAAACGTCAAACAGTGCTTCCGTTCATTTTAAGGTACATGTTTTGGTAGGGCATGCAATTATGTATGTATTGAATATACTTAGTGTTAATAAAGATCTTGTGTTAGACTACCCGTCGAATAGACTACGTAAGCTGCTTTTTTCTCAGAAACGACATCAATTTTTGTCATCGTTCTGTTGCCTCCGGTATTCACCTGTGGAATTCCAAACAGACCGAGTGTCCTGGCCATGCTAATTGACGGTGTGGAATTAGAATCTCCTACTATAGCAGTGGCAGCTGCCGATTTTGAACAGGAGTTTGTATAATTAAAAATGGGTTCCAAGCCGTTCGCGAACTGAAATGAAGCTTTGATAGCCATTTGGACGTCAGAGCACGAGTCGTATATCTGGTATCCTAATGTGATGCCCGGTAGGAGATCGGTTCTGTTGTTGATCTCGCGGATGGTGAATTCCATAGCACGAGCGAAGCGCAGCTGCCTGAAGTCCATGCTGTTTGAAGACAGAAAAAAAGACAAAAAACTTAACATAAAATCTGTCCTTCTTTAAGTTAACATTTTCAGGTTTCACTAGCTAAACGGAACACGACAGTGGAGTTTTAAAGTAGGTAAACATAATTTGATTATTATTTCTTTGTAATTGTAATACAATACACTCCTGTTAACTGTCCACTCCACCCAGACAGACCTCCCAGAGCACTGTGGCTGTGGAGGAAGCCTGGTGTAGGTGTTCTGTCTTGAGTTCGTGTAGTAATGAATGGTGAAAATCCCTCCAATTATAAAATCTCCATCCATTGAAAGCCCAGGCATCTGAGGCTCAACCCAGAGTCTGCAGCTGACTGGGTTTGCTTTACATCCTGCAGGATTGAAAACAGTCATCCACAGCACTGATACAAATGGCACCAGACTTGAAGTGATCTGCATGGTGGGTTTGGTGCCTCCCATCACTCTGAAGGTCTAGATGTCTGATCTATAGTGGTTTATATAGCAACCTTATTGTGAAGGCCTGTCAGTAAATGTGGGTGTGAATTGAGCACAGAAGGTGTGGTTATGTGTTCAATGTTAACCATAATTATATCTATAAGTTTTAATTTTGCTTTAAAAGTGGAATTTGAATCTTTTGTTTGCTCATTTGTAGTAAAGCAGACAATCAAGATCCATCCATCAACCAGCGATGTTCTGTAATGACTTTACTCTCTCCTTCTCCTCATCTGTTTATGTTGCCTTTTAGGGCTACCAGGCTTTACATGGTCTTCATACTTTTACAAGCAGCATATGTATAGCATGAGGGGCGATGCTAGGTGATGTAAATAAACAATTTAATATACATTAATTATCATTATTTATTTCTATGGATTGGATTTCATTAAAAGATATAAAGGGTGACTGTCTTAATTCGGATGGCAAGGCAGACCAGACACAACACCACACCACAGCATGCCAGTAAAAGGTGTATATGTGAACACAATAACATTCAAATAACATTCAAATCCTGACAAATTTGAACATGATTAATAAAGGACCCATAACATCTGCATATATGTAACAGATTAACCTTATAACCTACAATGTTCACCAATGCTGATAATGTCATATATAACCCAGTCCAAAGAAGAACAATCCACTGTTATATTTAGAAACATACACATGCATGAATATTGACATTCAATTAAGTATTTGTTTTTGTCTTCTACATGTGTATTAACCTAACTTGCTACTTTCTTTTGCTACTTTCATTGTCATCTTGATGATGATGATTATTATTATTATTATTATTATTATTATTTTATAATTATGGGTGGTCGTGTCTTTGTCCTCACACTTAGGCTTTCTGCTAGAGGCCTGTGAGTTAGCACAATATTTTCACTAATGCTGTCTTCTGCATCTTGTCCACTATTATGATAACTGGTGGGCTCACCATTACTTATCTGTCTGGATCTGTTGATCCCAGAAGATCTTGTTTCCACCACTGTGGTTCTTCCAATTTGGACATTGTGGTCACCTGAGCAGTTGTCTTTAAGTTGGCTTCTAGTGTTGCTCCCCCAGTGTCCCACTGACATCTGAAGCAAATCCCTTATGGTCTATTGACTTTATAAATGTCTAGGCATTCAGGTCTCCAGATGTGTGACACTGAGTCGTATGCTTTCGTGTAATCAGTCCTGGCAGTGCTTAGTTTGGTCTATCTGGTTTTGTAATCCTGACTTCTGTTGTTGTCACCAATCCCCTTCTGAGCAGTGCTCATGTACATGTGCGTTAAGCTCGCTGGCTAGTATATCTGACAGGAGGTTTCATGTTGTGGAAAGGCAGACATTATGACCAGTACTGTTCTGCCTTCAGCTTGGATAGAAGCTGGTAGTTAGCAGCTGGTTAATTTGTTCTGCTAGGCGTCCAGATAAATTTTGCCACATAGAAAATAAACATTTCAGTCCTAACCACACCGGCAGTCTTAGGAAAGCTTTTAAAAATTATTATCTGACCTATTTTGTAACCACCATAAAAATCAAGTGAAATCAGGTCTAGATATAGTTAGGAGCACATCTAATGGATTTGTATTATTACATGTAAACACAGTACATATCCATTCAACTCTCAGGTACAACAAAAACTGCACACACATTATATATATATATATATATATATATATATATATATATATATATATATATATATATATATATAATATACTGTATATATTGTATATACAATATATGTAAAGACTGGTGTATTTAAATCCAATTATGACTGGTCACATTTTGCTTGAGATGCTGGGCCTCCATGTTGCTATAGGGTGTCAGAGGCCTTGAGAGGGAACTTTACCCATTAGGTGCTTCTTAGTATTCTGTTCTGGTCTAAACACAATTATGAAACACTTGGGAGCAAAAATACAAAGAATTAAACCAAAACTTGAGGCCAGAATAGCAAATATCTCCACGGCTACAATGAATTTTCCAGGAGAGCTGACATAAGATGGAATAAAGGTGATCCAAACTGCACAGAATATGAGCATGCTGAAAGTGATGAATTTAGTTTCATTAAAGTTATCAGGCAGCTTCTGTGCTAGAAAAGCCAGTGCAAAGCATAAAAGTGCCAGTATTCCTATATAACCCAGAACAACCCAGAATCCTATAGCAGAACCTAAACCACATTCCAAGATGATCTTTTCCTTGTAGTGCTTTAGATTTCTGAAGGGGAAAGGAGGAGATATTGTTAACCAAAGCACACAAATAATGACCTGTATAAGAGTGAAGGCAAGAACACTGAGTCTCTGCTGTGGAGGCCCAAACCATTTCATGACATTACTGCCTGGAAGTGTAGCCCTGAAGGCCATTAACACCACTATTGTTTTCCCCAGAATACAGGAGATGCAGAGGACGAAGGTGATCCCAAAAGCTGTGTGGCGCAGCATACAGGACCACTCAGAGGGCCGACCAATGAATGTAAGTGAACAGAGGAAACACAGAGTCAGAGAGAAGAGCAGCAGGAAGCTCAGCTCTGAGTTGTTGGCTCTGACGATGGGAGACGTCCTGTGTTTGTAGAAGACAGCAGTAACATATACAGCTATGAATGCTCCAGCAATGGAGGATGATATCAGGATAATACTTAAAGTGTCATCCCAAGACAGGAACTCAACAGGTTTGGGGAGGCAGCTGTCTTGTTTGGTGTTTGGCCAGAACTCAGGAGGGCAGCGCATACAGTCCAGAGAATCTAAGAGGCCACAAAAGCAACATCAGAGCTTAAAAACACTTTATCTCTGATTATTCTTAAATCTTGAATGGTTCTTTTTTCTAAATAACTTGTTGAAATCACTAATACTCTGAAAGTGGATGCTATGTGCATTAGTGTGACGTGCTGCATTGTAGGATGTAGGACAGCACTTCGTACATATAACATGTTAAATAAACACAGAATGTAGCCTAAGTAATCCTCTGCTGAGAAATGACACATGATTACTGTTTATTCGACAGAATTAAAAACAAGAGGCATAGGATGAGGATAACCAAAATTCATCACGTGTAATGTATGTGACACAACCTGTTATATTACTAATCTCTCCCTCAGCACATGGTATACAGTCATAGCAGCAGACAGGCCTTCCCTTCTGTACAGCCTTCCTGGTGCCTGGAGGACAGCTCTCACTGCACACAGACACTGGCATCTAAAAAAGTAAATAAAAGAACATTTTAGAGAAATACTGTTCTAGAGATCATGAAACAGCACTGGTTTATGGTTTATAAGTCAGGCAAATGATTAACAGTCCAGTATTTTGCTCCAGACCCGGAGTTTCACATCCTTTGCTTTGTACTGAGTACAAGGTGTGATATACACTACCTCAGTCTGTCCTGCCACCCAGCTGATAGCACTGCTCATTCTGAACTCCTGTCCTCTCGGTTTGGATGAGTCATAGTATCCCACTGGCACAAAGTCTAAAGCACCATCTTTCTTAAACTGCCAATTTATGAGCTCATAGACAGCCACAGGGTCTCCATTTGAATCAAAGTTAACCTGGTAACCATTCTTTGTGGTGAAGTTCACTCTCTTGAGCTTGTCGAGTATCTGGAGTAGTAGATACACATTTATTAGATGCTATGGCACTGAGTGAATTTTGTGCTACAGAAACACTAGTAGTACTACAGGTGTTGCAATTCTTGAGTAACACAGTACTTACATCATAGGTCATGAATATTTATATTACATTTATTAATTAATGTATGCAACTTATATGTAGACTTAAGGTAATTTAAAATGAATTTAAATACCTGCCAGGGTGCGAATTTAATTGTCCTGTTACATTGCGTGTCATTACAGATTACTCCGTGAATAGCATACGCTATGGCGTATGTACCTTTATACACCATATTAGTGATGCGTAGCTGTGACGTGTCTGTGTATGGGTTCTGTAGCGCGCGGATGTCCTCACTGCCGTCACATTCTCGCACGCCTGTTCGCCCATTTAGGCTACAGCTGAACGAGCTCTCCCAAAATTCCGTCAATATGGGCGATTTTAATGCTTGTACTAGAGAGAGGTTTAGAAGAAACTCACGAAGACCTGGGATAACTGACCGGGGAACCCCAAAACCTAAAGCGCCTGCACAAATGTTATACCGCAAAAATTCTGGATCTATGATCCATGTGTCACTTCCTATCCACTGAAGCGGAGGCGATGGCAGCTGTACCAGTTCTTCCAAGAGGAACCTCATGTCTCCTGCGTGAACAAACGCTACTATTACTCGGGCCGTTGATCTACGGATGACGTTTGCCACTCTTTCCAGTTTACTGTGCGGTTGTGTCCTGTAGTAGACCTCTGAGTACTCCACACAGATCCCCTCCTCTTGTGCAGCCTTTAGAAACATTGCCATTCCATAGTTTCCATAGTCCGTGTCGCTGCGTACTGCTCCAATCCATGTCCAGCCGAAATACTTCACCATTTTTGCCAGTGCGGCGGCTTGGTGTTGGTCGCTAGGAACCGTCCTAATAAATGCAGGAAACTGACGCTTATCGCTCAAGCACGCGCAGGTTGCGTAGTGGCTCACCTGTCATTTAGCGGAAGAAAGAAAAACGTTAAATACTACGCTAATTTTCTTCTGTTTATTGTAAATGTTTTGTTACGGGATATAGCCAGTGAAGTAAATAATTAAGATCCATTCATTTAATAGCCTGATTCAACTCTCTTTTCAGGTAATTGTTTTTGCTATCGTGATGTAGTTTTTATTATATTAAATAAGTATTGACCTACATATCTTGCATTAGAAGTCTACATTTTAGGCAGGAAGGTATTTCAGTATTCTCCAGCATTCACTCAGACATTAATGCAAGACTTGAAAAAATGTATCCAAAATATTAAACCGTGTGTTTCTGCATTACGTTTTCACCTCCCATTAGCCTACTTGTTTTGCATTAGACAAAAGGTTTGTGGCACCGTTTTTCAATCACTCAGCAGCTATTTGTCTATTAAAATACATAGCAGGCTTTCTGGAAATATTAGACAGATTGATGTAGTCTGCAACATTAACCTGTGGAATTCCAAAAAGCCCGAGAGTTCTCGCCATGCTGATTGACGAGGTGGAAGAAGAGTCTCCTACGACAGCAGGTACAGTGGCAACTGCAGCTTTTGGACAGGAATTAGTGTAATTGAAAATGGGGTCCACGCCGTTTGTAAACTGAAATGCAACTTTGATTGCCATCTGCACGGCAGAGCACGAGTCGTATATTTGATAGCCTAACTTTATGCCCGGTAGTAGATCGGTTCTGTTGTTGATCTCGCGGATGGTGAATTCCATGGCACGGGCGAAGCGCAGCTCCCTGTAGTCCATGCTGTTTGGCAAAGAACATATAGGAAATTTAAGACAAAATCACAGCATAGTATGACTTAAAAAACAGTAAATAAATAAAAATAATCTAATATAATGTTATCTTAATTATCATCTTTCTATAATTAAATCGGTATATTCCTCCCACACATACAGACCTTCCAGAGCACTGTGGCTGTGCTGCCATCGAAGTGTAGGTGTTCTGTTCTGAACTCATGTAGTAATGAATGTTAAATATCCCTCCAATCACAAAATCTCCATTCATATAAAGACCAGGAATCTGAGGCTCAGCCCACAGTCTGCAGCTGACTGGGTTTGCTTTACATCCTGCAGGGCTGAACACAGTCATCCACAGCACTGATACAATTGGCACCAGACTTGTAGCAAGTGACATGGCAATGTCAGGTCTTCCAGCTCTCTGAAGTCAGGATGTATGTGGCACAATGCTTTAAATAGCCATCGTGCTATGATGCCCTGTTAGATAGGAGGCGTGGCTGTGTGTTGGGTGTAATGATGGCCATGACTGGTTGTTAGACTTTTGTGTCATAGCTGTCAGTGGATGACATGTAAGGTGTCATTGCTGAAAATACAAGACTGAGCATCCATGGGGCGAAGGCTGCATTATCCTCAAGACAAATGCAGCAAAAGGAACAATATTCATGCTCAATTCATACTTTTGTCTGTGTTTCTAAAGTATGTGCACTTAGAAATACTGATGTAGACCATGAATGTGTTTTTACCTCACTCTTTCTTGGTTCCTTAGTACTGGGTTACAATTAAATTATTTTGTTTATGTTATTGTATTGTATTATATTGGAGTACAGATTTCTGTCTGCAGTATTTGTGACTTTAACAACATATTAAAGTATTCGGGACAAATAATAACCCATCAGTTTGTTATACATTTTTTGGTTATCTGTTTGTTTTCATCTGTTTATTTTCATCTGTTAAACAAGAGAAGACACAAACATTTTTGAGTTGATACAAGTTACTGTGACGGGCAGGGAGTGCGAACTAAAAGGAAGCCGTTATGCCAAGTCTCAGGGAAAAAGAAGGGTTTAAAAAATAAAGTGCACAAACCAAAAACCTGTGCACTGTTCCAAATTAAGGAAACAATAACCAGCAGTCAACTGGTACAAAGACAAGACATATATAGACAAACGACCATCAGGTGAGGGGGATCATAGGCCCCACCCACCTGAGGGACGAACACAACGTAACAACAACAGGACAACTGCTGCTGTGACAGAAGCGACCAGCAGGGGGAGACTCCCGTAGCGTGACAGACTCCCCGACCAAGCCGCACTACGGCCCGATGTGCCGCACTACGGCCCGATGTGCGGTCCTCAGCGGCAGTACAAAAGACGCAAGACGAAGGGGCAGGAAGGTGGGGACAAGGCAGGGTAACACATCCTGCGGTCCCGGAGCTGAAACACAAAACATACAACATAGATTTGCTCCCGCCTCCCTGGGCGGGACCCTGGACCGGCTGGGCCGTCAACAAGACACAAACCACGCCCCAGTTGGTCACAGGGCCCTCACACCCCAAGGCCCCACAAAGTGTGCATGTCTGCAGGTTACCTCTCTACCACACAGTTGAACGTCTCCTGGACCAACCTCTTGGCTTGGGGCAGATCCCTGCACAGGGTCTGGAGTTCCCCTGGGCATCCCTAGAACGGCCGGGGAGACCGCTCCTCATGGGGAGATACAAAGCAGGGTGGACTCACTCCTTCCCCATAGTGGGCCGGCTACACCCCAGGGCCAATATCCTCGTCACCCCGAGGGGGGACCTCTGTCTTCAGCAGGAGCTCTTCAGGCAGGAGCCCTCTGGTCCCCACACACACGGGGAGCCCTTCCCATTCAGGGAGGCTACTTATGACCAGGGTCACCCCATCACATAGGGGGGCTCCTGCTTACTTTGGAGGTCCCACGAGGTCCAGGGACTCCACAGTCAACCGCGGGAGGAACCTGCACACAACACATACGCACACACACGAACACACAGACACAACATAAACGCGCACTTACCCTGACCCTTTTACCCCTTTACACGGGGGGAGGGAGCTCCATCTCGGCATGAGGACACCCTACCTGCTCAGGAGACTCCCTCCAGCTGGTCAGGGCCTCCCTTAGGAGCTGCGCCTTCTGTGCCACAGACCGTGGCACGGGACCCTCCATAGCCCCTCCCCCAAACGCCCATTTGGGGGAGGAGCGTACGGGGAATTACATAAAACAATTCACAAACACGCTAGGACAAACACCAACACAAAGTGGGCGTACACATACACACACAGACAACACACAAGCACACTTACCCTGACCCTTTTACCCCTTTACACGGGGGGGAGGGAGCTCCGTCTCAGCATGACCCCCGTGGGTCAGGGCCTCCTAATGGAGCTACGCCCTCCGTCCCACAGACGGTGGCACGGAACCCTCCATAACACACTTAGGGGAGGGGAGGAGCATACAGGGAAATTACACACACACGCTATGACAAAAACGAACATGCAAGACAAACATGCGCCCACTGCACTCGCTAGCGTCAGTCCACCGTCACATATATAAACACAGACACATAACGACGATGGACTGGCTTAACGCGAGACGCGCGCAGACACACTGGAGGAGAGCACTGTTGTGGTCACTAGCTCCGTTCACCGCCGTGCTACATTACGTGCCATACACAAACAGACATTTAAGCATGGCGGGACGAGCAATGAGTGACCAGGCTCTCCTCACACACAAGACAACATAAATAACACGCAGACAAACACTTACCACGAGACATGACCACGAACGAAGGTGAAAGAAAAGGAGACTGGTGGCTTCTGAAAGTGGCTGGTTATTCTGTGACGGACGAGTGCGAACGAAAAGAAAGCGATCATGCCAAGTCTCAGAGAAAAGGAGGGGTTTAATGAATAACGTGCGCAAACCAAAATCCTGTGCACTGACCCAAATTAAGGATACAATAACCAGCAGTCAACTGATAAAAAGATGAGACATAAATAAACAAACAAACGACCATCAGGTGAGGGGGTTAATAGGCCCCACCCACCTGAGGGACACACACAGCGCAACAACAACAGGACATCTGCCGCTGTGCCGGAGGCGACAGGTAGGGGGAGCCTCCCTCACCGTGACAGTAATTATGATAGTATAAGTGTGCTGATAGTATAAGTGTGCTGAAGCGACAACACCTCATTCAATGGTCATCAATTTCCTTTCAGTCATGCACTCCACCTGCAGACTCTAGCCTCTCCACTCATCATCTGTGAGGCTCCAGATCCAGCACACACACACTAGCCTTCCTGCTGCAAGACCAGGACTCTGAGCTGAGCTGACCCAGGGCCTTCTGCCCTGGCTGTTTGTCTCTGTTTACTGTTTGTCTGTCACTACTGAGTTATACCTACCTAGAGTTAATCACAGCACTGACACAACTCAGTATTTTGGGTTTAAACCTAAAATATGATTGTAATTTTAAAATTAATGTTTGTGTATGTAATTTAATAAGCAATAACATTTATTTTGTGAACAATGACTCTAAATCACAAATGCTTCATCGGATATTGCATTTATTAAACAATCTTATGAGCATTACGTATCAGATTCAGAAATGAAACAACAACATCCTGTATATACAAATCCACATCATACCCAACCCAATATTGAACACTTTTAAACAGAAAGTGCATGTTTAGTGGTCACAATGGCAGAGGTACAAATCAATATTTTTTAGATAATGGAGGACAAACAATTAACATCAAATTATTTGAAGTTAAGAAACATTAGCTAAAAATTATAAAATGCAGTTTTATGAAAATGTAGCATGTGGTATGTATGTGGAATGTGAAATTTCATCAAGCTTGCTGACACTGTTGTCCACATGCAAACACAAAACATTCATGAGGTGATTCAGCAGGGCTGAACCATCAATTCTTTTTTCAATAACAAATGTCAATATTTTATTAAAGATTCTGGACATTCACCTTTATTATTTGTTTTAGTGTATTAAAGGCCTTTAGAGGGAATTTTGCCCATAAGGTGTTTCTTGGTATTTTGATCTGGCCTAAAAATGATTACAAAACATTTTGGAGCAAAAATACAAATAATCAAACCAAAGCTTGAGGCCAGAATAGCAAATATCTCCACAGCTACAGTGAATTTTCCAGGAGAGCTGACATAAGCTGGAATAAAGGTGATCCAAACTGCACAGAATATGAGCATGCTGAATGTGATGAATTTGGCTTCATTAAAGTTATCAGGCAGCTTCCGTGCTAGAAAAGCCAAAACAAAACACAGAAAAGCCAGGAGTCCAATATAACTCAAAACAGCCCAGAAACCTATGCTTGATCCCAAATTACATTCTAGAATGATCTTGTCCTTGTAGTGCTTTAGATTTTTGTAGGGGAAAGGAGGAGATATTTTTAACCAAAGCACACAAATAATGACCTGTATGAGAGTGAAGGCAAGAACACTGAGTCTCTGCTGTGGAGGCCCAAACCATTTCATGGCATTACTGCCTGGAAGTGCAGCCCTGAAGGCCATTAACACCACTATTGTTTTCCCTAGAACACAGGAGATGCAGAGGACAAAGGTGATCCCAAACGCTGTGTGGCGCAGCATACAGGACCACTCAGAGGGCCGACCAATGAAAGTAAGTGAACAGAGGAAACACAGAGTCAGAGAGAAGAGCAGCAGGAAGCTCAGCTCTGAGTTGTTGGCTCTGACGATGGGAGATGCCCTGTGTTTGTAGAAGACAGCAGTAACACACACAGACATGAATGCCCCAGTGATGGAGAACACTGTCAGGGTAATGCCCAACGTGTCATCCCAGGACAGAAACTCAACAGGTTTGGGGAGGCAGCTGTCTTGTTTGGTGTTGGGCCAGAACTCAGGAGGGCAGTGTAGACAATCCAAAGAATCTAAGAGATTTGAGAAGAAGTCAGAATCCCATACAAGCCAGACTCCTATAATAACTCCTTACAATATACACTTACTTTCCAGTTATAACAGTATAGCTGTACCCATAGGATATATGTCCCTTTTTGGTAAATACAAATGCCTCATGGTAACTCTTGCTTCACTGTACAAATCTACAATGTAATATTATCATTCAGCTAAAATAGTTTAGTGAAAAGCACGTAATTTCCAAAATAAGCCAGTAAATGTCAACACTACAGAAAGTGCAGCACTACAGTGGAGACAGTCTACTTAATTAATTCAGGGTAGGTGTGTCTCAGTGACGAGTCATGTATTTCACACGTAGGCCTTCAGTGGCGTATTGCCTGAACAGATCCACCTCTTAATAACATCATTACAGCTACAGAAACCATCAAAAATGTGTAGACATTTTGTAAAACATGTCATTTCATCACAGATCTCTCATGTAGCCAGAATAATGCCATTACCAAAGCAGCAAACCTACATAGCACATTCAACAGGTCTCCTTCCCCTGCAGACACAGCTTCAACATGCATCAAAAACATCAATAAAAATCATTTAGTCGGGGCCTTTGAGCCAAGGGTAGCGCGTGTAGTTACTCAAAGTGGCAGATGCTAGCTTCAGGGTTGCTTGCCCTTTCTTGATGCTGTCCAGCTTTTTTATTGAAAAGTGAAAAGGTTTTTGTAAATTTAGTAAATTTGCAACCAAATCCATGTCTTCTCCTTCAGCCTTCTCCTTCAGTGGGTTGAACAGCTATTAAATCAAGAAAAGTATATTTTACAATAGATGCCATTTGCTAGCTATGAGACTGTACGTTCTTTGATCATCCAGTCAAATGACTGAAATATAATTGCACGCCTGCTATTTGGTCTTGGTGTCGCCAGCTCAAAATCTGGTTGGTTAATGTAAAAGTTTAATTGCCATTTATTTTATGTTACAGATTTCTTTAACCCTGGCAACACATGATGGCTGAAATATGATTAAATTGTATGATTATATGAATATACACGACTGGAAGCATTCATTCATTCATTATCCGTACCGCTTATTCCCACTAGTCGGGGTCACAGGGGGCGAAGGCAGGGTACACCATGGGCAGTTCGCCAGTCCACCACATGGCCAACACGTGCACACACACACTCACACCTACGGGCAATCTAGAGTGACCAATCAACCTAGGATGCATGTCTTTGGACTGTGGGAGGAAACCAGAGTACCCGGAGAAAACCCACGCCGGCACAGGGAGAACATGCAAACTCCACACAGAGCAGCCCAGACGGAGAATCAAACCCAGACCGCCTTGCTGTGAGGCGACAGTGCTAACCACCACACCACCATGCCGCCCACGACTGGAAGCAGTTCAACCAAAAGAACAGAAATGAAAGGATGAATCAGACTTTATTAAAAGATAATTCAGTGATTCTGATCGTGTATAGGCCAGCAGAGGAATCCCTGCTTGCCGTGACGACCCACCACTGGAGTGTCTAATATAGGGCACATTCCAGCAGAATATGGATATGAACAAATGAACATTTTATCTCTGACTTCAATATAGGTCCTCTTTTGATACCATTTCAGTTACCTTGCACCTGCTGAACCTCATTTTCTGCAAACCTGCTGGGTGTCAGTTGCTGCACAGGTTATACATTTTAATTAAATTAAGCTGTGAGTTTCCATTCAGAAAAAAACAACATGTACTTTTTTTCTTTTCACCATGGTGATTTAGAGGTGGAGTTGGAATGTTATGCAGCACTACAGGAGTTAGTGGAGTTATTTATGTTATTTATACTGCAGTTACTGTCTTCATATGTAGACTGATAACCATGGCAAATGATGAGGAGAGTAAAACCTTAATTATGCTCTGTGATACAAAACCTGTAATGTTACTGATCTCTCCCTCTGCACATGGTATACAGTCATAGCAGCAGACAGGCCTTCCCTTCTGTACAGCCTTCCTGTTGCCTGGAGGACAACTCTCACTGCACACAGACACTGGCACCTGGGAAAGACATTCGAGAAAGACAGAAATGCAAATCTTTCATTATGACATCATGGACAGTGGGTTCACAGATTAGTGTTTGTTCTAACTTATATGAGAAAATGTATCACATGATCAAGACTCAAGATAAATTAAATGAAGGAAGGAAAAACACTGAAGAGAAAAGCAGTCTGGTCCTCCAGTCCTGGACCTGAATAAGAACAGGGTATGTTATACAGTACCTCAGTCTGTCCTCCCTCCCAGCTGATAGCACTGCTCATTCTGAACTCCTGTCCTCTCGGTTTGGATGAGTCATAGTAGCCCACTGGCACAAAGTCTAAAGCACCATCTTTCTTAAACTGCCAGTTTGTGAGTTCATAGACAGCTACAGGGTCTCCGTTGGAGTCAAAGTTAACTTGGTAACCATTCTTTGTGGTGAAGTTCACTCTCTTGAGCTGGTTGAGTATCTGGAGTAGTAGGAACAATGTAATGAGAGGTCATGACACTGGGTGAATTCCTCTCTATACAAAACACATGTTCACATGCAGCCCATGATTAGTGGTAAAATGACTAAACACAGCTCTATTAATGATGGATTTTGCTAGTAATGTTTGCAACTAATCTAAAAATAGAAACAGGTTTGTACCTGCCATGGTGCGAATTCAGTGGCCTTGTCGCATTTTGTATCATTGCAAACGAGACCATGTAAAGCATGCGCTATGGCGTAGGCAGCTTTGTACACGAGGTTAGAGAAACGGAGCTGTGACGTGTCTGTGTACGCGTTTTGTAGCGCACGGATGTCCTCGCTGCCGTCACATTCCCGTACTCCCACAGATCGTCCATTTAGGCTACAACTGAACGAGCTCTCCCAAAATTCATTTAAAAGGGGCGATTTCAATGCTTGTGAGGGAGAGAGGTCTAGAAGAAACTGTCGAAAACCAGGAATAACTGACCGAGGAATCCCAAAACCTATCGCACCAGCGCACATGTTATATCGCAGAAACTCTGATTGTGTGATCCACGCCTCGCTGCCAATCCACTGAAGCCGAGGCGATGGCGGTTTTGACAGTTCTTCCAAAAGAAACCTCATATCTCCTATACTAGCAAACGCTACTATTACGCGGGATGTTGATCTGCGTATGACGTTTGCCACTCTCTCCAGTTTACTGCGCGGTTGAGTCCTGAAATATGCCTCGGAGTACTCCACACAGATCCCCTCCTCCTGCGCAGCCTTTAGAAATGATGCCATACCATTATTCCCGTAGTCTGAATCGCTGCGCACTGTTCCAATCCATGTCCAGCCAAAGAGTTTGACCAGTCTCGCCAGAGCGGCCGCTTGGTGATGGTCACTCGGTACGGTCCTGAAGAAGGCAGGGAACTGCCGCTTATCGCTTAGACACGCGCAGCTTGATGAATGACTCACCTACAGGAAACGAGAAAACACCGTTATTTTAGTAGCGAAATGTGGTCTGACGTTGGAAGTAGAATGTAGGGCTGTGGCCCTATCTCTCAAATGCGACAAAAATGAACAAGTTATGTAGCCTATGTTATTTACCTGTGGAATTCCAAAAAGGCCGAGGATTCTGGCCATGCTAATAGACGGTGTGGAAGAAGAATCTCCTACGAGAGCAGGCACAGCAGCTGCATATTTTGAACAGGAATAATTGAAAACGGAGTCCACGCCGTTCGCAAACTGAAATGCGCATTTGATTGCCATCAGTACATCGGAACATGAGTCGTGTATCTGGTAGCCTAAAGTGATGCCCGGCAGGAGATCTGTTTCGTTGTTGATCTCGCGGATGGCGAATTCCAAAGCACGGGCAAAGCGCAGCTGCCTGAAGTCCATGCTGTTTGGAGTACACAAATTACAAAACATCAGACAAAATAACTTGTATTGTATTCATGCAGCGTGTTCAAGTCACTAATCCAACAAGAGGGGACATGTCTACACAGAAAAAAAGTAACATAACAATTGTTTCTCATGATCAATTGTCTTTGTAATTGTAAAATAAATGCCCTGCTCTTTGTACTGTTCACTCCACCCTGACAGACAGACCTCCCGGCGCACTGTGGCTGTGCTGGCATCATGGTGTAGGTGGTCTGCTCTGATCTCACGTAGTAGTGAATAGTGAAAATCCCTCCAATTATAAAATCTCCATTCATGGAAAGCCCAGGAACCTGAGGCTCAGCCCACAGTCTGCAGCTGACTGGGTTTGCTTTACATCCTGCAGGGTTGATCACAGTCATCCAGAGCACTGATACCAATGGCACCAGACTTGAAATGATCTGCATGGTGGGCTTGGTGCTTCCCAGCACTCTGAAGGTCTTGATGTCTGATCTACAGTGGGTTAAATACAGTGGTTTAATGTGGGTGTGAATTGAGTTCAGGGGGTGTGGTTATGTAATATGTGTTTATCATAACAATAACCATAATTGTGTGTGTGTGTTTGTGTATCATTCAGCCATTCAGTATGGGCGAATGTAACACAGGCCCCTATATGCATTTAGCAGGCAAGACCAGTTATGTTCTCACACATGATTAATTAAAAAATATAAAAATATATAGAATATATATATATATATATATATAGGCCCATAGAGCGCGTGAGCACTGTGAACGACTTTGGGAGAGGGACTGTATGGCTAGACGTACTCACAGTTGCGATTTGCGCCGGGAGTGACATAGGGGACTGCATAGACGTACAGTCAACAACTGAGCCCTCGGCTGTGCACAGGCCCTTGAGGGAACCAGGGGAGACCCCCGAAAACCAAGTACTGCGGGAGCTGTGGCAGCTCAGTAGCGAGGGCCTTGCTGAAGTGCAACGTCAATGCCTGTGGGACCTGCTGCAGAGAGATGGTGGCCACTGGGGTTATCGAGTAGCCACACAGCCCCTGGTCATCCCCTGTAGTGTTGATCAAGAAAACGGCTGGGAACTGGAGATTCTGCGTCGACTACCGTAGGCTAAACGCCATCACCAAGGTCAACTCATACCCGATCCAATGGATAGATGACGCGTTTGACCGATTGGCCGGCTCTGCCTCGTTCAGCTTCCTGGATCTGCGTAGTGGATACTGGCACGTACCGCTAGCTCCGGCCTTAAAAGAGAATACGGCCTTCACACTGGGCAAAGAGCTATGGCACTTTAACGTCCTCCACTTCCGTCATTGTAACGTGCCGGCCACATTCAAGCACCTGATGGATCAAGTCCTGGCAGGAGTTTCCACTGACAAGTATGTGGTGTACTTTTGACAGAGTGCTGTCCAACCTGGAACTGGTCCTGGAGGCAATCCAGCAGGCAAATCTGAAACTGCATCCAGGGAAGTGCTCTTTCCTTGGCAGCGTGTGAACATCCTGGTCCACATCGTCAGCGGAGCAGGCGTTGAATCTGTGCGCATCTGGCCAGCCCCCCAGAACCTCAAAGAGCTGCGGAGCTTCCTGGGCCTGATGTCGTAGTACAGACAGTTCGTGAAGGGCTTCGCAGACATTGCAGCAATACTGCACCACATGACCAAGGACAAGGTTCAATTCCTTGTTAAGTAAGTACAAAGTTAAGTAAGCGGTCATTGGCTCCACACCAGCCAAGACAGTCAGGGACTCCGATGGAGAGTGTGTATGTGAACATTTTGGGGCCATTCGCACTGACATCCTCAGGAAACCGTTACGTGCTGGTGGCCATGCATTACTTGACCAAGTGGTCGGAGGCCTATGTGGTGCCCTACCAGAGTGCTAGCATGAAGGCAGAGTGCCTGGTGAAGGAATTCTTCTGCTGCTTCGGGATTCCCGAGGAGCTACATAGTGACCAGGGGCAAAACTTTCAATCGGAGGTGATGGGGGAAGTCTGTCGCCGACGACACCCCTCCACCCACAGAGCGATGGCCTTGTGGAGAGTCTCAACAGGACTCTGGCCAGCTGTGTGGTGACGGCAGAGAACCAACAACATACGCTGTGTCAGGGATCCCCTGATGCCGGGCACCGAGGTCTGGCTGCACAACCTGAACAGGAGGGAAGACCATTGTCAAAAGCTGCAATGCGTCTGGCTCGGGCCATGCACCGTGAAAGGTCAGCTGAGGGAGGTAGTTTACATCCAGTGGGGCAGGTGGCACCTGGTGGTGCACCGAGACGGCTAGCCCTATACAGAGGCCCAAAGCACCAGATGCCGCACAGGAACCTGACACTGTGATTGTGACAACCGCTTTAGATCGGCCTTGAGTTGCAATGGACAGGCCCCCGGTATGAGCGCCGGCCACCAGGGAGATTCTGGGACTTTGTGGGTCACCGGGATGTTAGACCCTTGAGGGGGGAGGGGGGGCGATGTGGTATCTGCCACTTGGACTGGGCTGGGCTCTACCCAGGAGGGTGTGCGTCAACACCGTGAGTGTTTGTTCCTTGTTGTTTCACTGTTTATGTTGTTAGTTTAGGTACTATACATATATTTACTATTAATGTACAGAGTCTGAAAAATCTATCAAATATCTGAAAAAATACAGGAATGGACAATAAAAAACCATAAATTTATTGACATTTAGAAAGGATATCTAAAATTCTTGAATGCACTTTATTGTCAATAATGTGATGCTTGTGTAAGTTTCTCAGGCTTGTTGATACTACAAACATAAAGAGTTTACTATGGCCATGTTGGTCTTATCATGAGTGACCACAGTGTTTGCACAATGTTGCTGGACCTTCTTAAACTGCGTCTTAAAGAGCTTTAGAGGGAACTTTACCCATAAGGTGTTTCTTGGTATTCTGCTCTGGTCTAAACACAATTATAAAACACTTGGGAGCAAAAATGCAAATAATCAAACCAAAGCTTGAGGCCAGAATAGCAAATATCTCCACAGCTACAGTGAATTTTCCAGGAGAGCTGACATAAGCTGGAATAAAGGTGATCCAAACTGCACAGAATATGAGCATGCTGAATGTGATGAATTTGGCTTCATTAAAGTTATCAGGCAGCTTCCGTGCTAGAAATGCCAAAACAAAACACAGAAAAGCCAGCAGTCCAATATAACCCAGAACAGCCCAGAAACCTATGCTTGATCCCAAATGACATTCAAGAATGATCTTGTCCTTGTAGTGCTTTAGATTTTTGAAAGGGAAAGGAGGAGATATTTTTAACCAAATCACACAAATGACAATTTGTATAAGAGTGAAGGCAAGAACACTGAGTCTCTGCTGTGGAGGCCCAAACCATTTCATGACATTACTGCCTGGAAGTGTAGCCCTGAAGGCCATTAACACCACAATTGTTTTCCCCAGAACACAGGAGATGCAGAGGACGAAGGTGATCCCAAACGCTGTGTGGCGCAGCATACAGGACCACTCAGAGGGCTGACCAATGAAAGTAAGTGAACAGAGGAAACACAGAGTCAGAGAGAAGAGCAGCAGGAAGCTCAGCTCTGAGTTGTTGGCTCTGACGATGGGAGACGTCCTGTGTTTGTAGAAGACAGCAGTCACACACACAGACATGAAGGTCCCAGTGATGGAGAACACTGTCAGAATGATGGCTAGAGTGTCATCCCAGGACAGGAACTCAACAGGTTTGGGGAGGCAGCTGTCTTGTTTGGTGTTTGGCCATAACTCAGGAGGGCAGCGCACACAGTCCAGAGAATCTATGAGGTTATAAAAGCAGATCCACATATCAGAAACAATCCTCTAATAAGGCATCACATTGCAGAACACTGTACAGTCACCAAGGGAATCATCCAACCAGACAATGACTGCCTCCCATAAGTGCATTTCTGACTGTAATTTGAGTGGTGGAGCCACACAGACTATGTTCGGTTTCCTGTTGTCTGGGCTCCTATCAAATCCTCTCTGTAAGATTTTTATTGTCTCTGTTAACTTCAACTTACTCATTAGGTGCATGAACCTAATATTCTGCAAATCACGTAATGTGATTTTCTTTTCAAGACCATTCAGAAATTGCATTTAAATACATACAAATATTTTTTAAAATCCTGTTGAATTAAAGTTAGATGATATACTGTATTGGAACACGTATATTTTACAGAGGTTAGAATAATGCTGCTCTGTCTATATATAAATAAAATAGAAAATCTTGATGTATCAAAGGTTGTGTTCTGCCTTGTGTTGAGCTCTGACAGATATATATTTCCTGTAAACTGGGAATTAAGGTAAAAGACAAGGTTAGTTAAACCTTCATTCCACTTTATGCTCTGTGATACACAACCTGTCTTGTTACTGATCTCCCCCTCAGCACATGGTATACAGTCATAGCAGCAGACAGGTCTTTCCTTCTGTACAGCCTTCCTGGTGCCTGGAGGACAGCTCTCACTGCACACAGACACTGGAACCTGGGGAATACGACAGGAATTAAAGAAATTAGAGAAACAGTTCAATGCAAATGCCAGATTTTGTCTGGGAAGGTTATGGCCACAGATCAGTTTTACTGTAACATATCTGATTAAATTATTACAGATAATTAAAAATCATACATTACTTACATTAGGTGAGTGTGCATTAGGAAAATAATGAACAGTCAAAATACTCAAAACAAAACAGGTGACCCAGCAAAAACTCCTGCTTTGTACTGAGTGCAGGTTGTGTTATACAGTACCTCAGTCTGTCCTCCCACCCAGCTGATCACACTGCTCATTTTGAACTCCTGTCCTCTCGGTCTGGATGCGTCATAGTAGCCCACTGGTACAAAGTCTAAAGCACCATCTTTCTTAAATTGCCAGTTTATGAGCTCATAGACAGCTGCAGGGTCTCCGTTGGAATCAAAGTTGACGTGATAACCATTCTTTGTGATGAAGTTCACTTCCCTGAGCTGCTCGAGTATCTATAGTAGAATACACAACTTTTAAGACCTGTCATTGTTGTGTATATTTGTCTTCACAAAAAAATGTGTTTAACCTTATTCCACAATTAGTGCTTTAAAACAGGTTGATCAAAAAGTATTAACATTAAGAAATAAAATGTTTTATTTTTATTATTTATTTCTGTCAATATGTGGTAGGAACATAAAAAATAATATATACTTATTTCAATATGTAAGATTTAATTTTTAAATTAAATTTTTTTAAATGAGTGTTGTACCTGCCACGGTGAAAATATATTGGTCTTGTCGCATAGTGTGTCTTTACATATGACGCTGTGGATGGCATGTGCTATAGCGTACATAGCTTGGTACACCAAATTGGTGTTGCTCAGCTGTGACGTGTCTGTGTATGGGTTCTGTAGCCCGCGGATGTCCTCACTACCGTCACATTCCCGCAGGTAGGTTGATGCGTCCGTTCGACCTTTTAGGCTACAACTAAACGAACTCTCCCAAAATTCCGTTAATATGGGCGATTTTAAGGCTTGTGCTGGAGAGAGGTCTAGTAGAAACTCAGGAAGGCCTGGGATAAGTGATCTGGGGACCCCAAAACCTAAAGCGCCGGTGCAAATGTTAAAGCGCAAAAATTCTGGATGTGTGATCCACGCCTCGCTGCCAATCCACTGAAGAGGAGGGGGTGGTTTCCGTGCTAATTCTTCCAAAAGAAACCTCATGTCACCTATGTTACCAAACGCTACTATTACCCGGGCAGTGGATCTGCGTATGACGTTTGCCACTCTCTCCAGTTTACTGCGCGGTTGTGTCCTGTAATAAGCCTCAGAGTACTCCACACAGATCCCCTCCTCCTGCGCAGCCTTTAGAAACGCTGCCATTCCGTAGTTTCCGTAGTCCGTGTCGCTGCGCACTGCCCCAATCCACGTCCAGCCGAAATATTTCACCATTTTTGCCAGTGCAGCCGCTTGGTGTTGATCGCTCGGTACCGTCCTGAAGAAGGCGGGAAACTGACTCTTATCGCTCAGACACGCACAGGTTGCCGAGTGACTCACCTGCAATTCAGTTAACGAATTAAAAGAAATAATTTTTACTTGAGGGGCAAAACTGTTAAATCATTAAGTTACCGTACACGTCTTAGATTAGAGACCGATGATGTAGCCTGTAATATTCACCTGTGGAATTCCAATAAGACCGAGAGTTCTGGCCATGCCAATTGACGGAGTTGAAGAAGAATCTCCCACAATAGCTGGCACAGCGGTCGTTGCAGATTTTGAACAAGGATTGTCACTAAAAACAGTGTCCAACCCATTTGTAAACTGAAGTGCAACTTTGATTGACATCGGTACCGCAGAGCACGAGTCGTATATTTGGTATCCTAACGTGATGCCCGGCAGGAGATCAGTTCTGTTGTTGATCTCGCGGATGCTATATTGCAAGGCACGGGCGAAGCGCAGCTCCCTAAGGTCCATACTATTTATAAGCATAAAACAGACAAAAACACTGAATTATAGACAAAATCACATCATTGGCCTATATGTTTTGTTTTGTTTTTAACTTGACTACGTAGCACATGACTAGAAAAGGTGAGGTTAACCGTTGGTTGTCATCTTTCATTCTAACATAATGCCCACCACTCCCCCAGAGACAGACCTCCCAGAGCACTGTGGTTGTGGAGGCAGCCTGGTATAGTTGCTCTGCTCTGTTCTCATGTTGTAGTGAATAGAGAAAATACCCCCAATCACAAAATCTCCATTCAGTGAAAAAACAGGCATCTGGGGCTCAGCCCACAGTCTGCAGCTGACTGGGTTTGCTTTACATCCTGCAGGACTGAACACAGTCATCCACAGCACTGATACAAATGGCACCAGACGTGAAGTGATCTGCATGGTGGGCTTGGTGCCTCCCAGCACTCTGAAGGTCTGGATGGCTGATTTACTCTGGTTTATATAACCACTATGCAGTGTGTAAATGAGGGTGTGAACATATGAGGTGTGGTTTTGTATTCAGTTATAACTATAATGGTGACAATGTGTGTGTGTTTAATGAGTTGATATAGTTGCTTAGTCTAATTGAAGAGTTTAACCTATTTTATTCCTTTATTTTTGTACTGTACTATGAAACGTTGTATTTGTAAGAAAACAGTATGAGGTCGTAGTGCAGACTGTGAGATGTGGAGTCCTTTCACACTGTATATGTTACCTTCTCATCACAGGGAACCACACCATAATTGGAAAAGTGGGTAAGAAATTATTTGTCCAGCTATGTGCTACTGCAAATTATATTTAGACACAAAAAAGTTAATGAAGGGACCTGACATGATTGAGGATGTGGTTGTTGAGTCTGGAGTGTGTGCGATCAAAACTATTTGTTCTGAACTTACCAGAGAGCTCATCAGCAGCAACAAACCTGATGTTTAAAGGAGGACCTGTATTTAACAGATGAGGAGATACAAGTATGGAGAACAAAGTACTTCTCCTCACCAAAACATGTGACATAATCTCTGAAGCATGATAACATGGACATGTATGCAGGAACACTGAGCCTGTGGTCTTTATTGATAACTAACCTGCAGGCAGTGGCATCAGAGACTGAATGATTTCTTCTTTTTTCCTGTGTCCTTCTTCTGTACTGATCATAAATAAACTGTGTTGTGAAGTTGGGCCACAGCAAAACAAGCGTTATCATCTGCCTTAAAATAACAGAGCACGCTAGCAATAAAAAGAATAATGCTACAGTAGTTGTGTCCTTTACCATATATACACAACAAATAATAAAGTAAGCAAGCAAAATTGTACATGAATTGTACCTGCCTATTCTGCATGTGAATGTTTTCCACAAGTTCAGTGTTTGGGAAATTCAATGCAAGAAATAATGTAGTGATGTGAATATGTATTGATAGACTATACTGCCAAAATCACATATTTTGGCATCTATGTGAGCTTGTGGGACATCTAGTTTTGATGTGATGATGTGACGGCAGGCAACACAAGTAAGATGTATTCTGAAGCACAGAGAATCATCTCATCTGATCCAAATTCCTCAAAACCCAGTAGATGACACTGCATCTATAGCAATTATTTTTTTAGGGCCCGAAATGCTCTTAACTGGCCTGTCAAATTTATTTCAGAATAATTTGAAAGACAAAACATTTTAAAAATGGAGACCATTGAGCAACACCGCCACTCTGCCCAGAAGTGGACAGACATCAAAACTTACACCAATAAGAACCACAAGAAAAATAAGTCAGGTAAGTGCCAACCCCACACATCACCCACACATGACCTCCAGAGAGTTGCTGACCTGTCAGTATCTGGGATAAATGTACATGCATCTACAATCAAGTGAAAAATCAACAGACATAGCATTCATGAGAGTTGCTAGAAGGAAGCCTCTGCTCTCACAGAAGGAAAACGTTGCCTGTTTATATACTTTGCCAGAGAGCACTAGGACAAACCAGTGCACAGTGGTGCTTGACAGGCGAATGGGGAATTTGCATACATACGGACACGTCCCACTTTGACTTTGGAACTTCCAGCCCAAACACGGCACAGATGTTTCTGTATACTTTGCCAGCCACTTGGTTATGGCATTCCATGTATGCTCTGCCTGCTAGCATCTTGCATCCTTCTGTTATTTGCTGGATTGTCTCAGGGGTGTCATTGCACAGCCTGCATCTGGGGTCCTGACTGGTGCGGTAGATCCCAGCCTCTACTGATCTTGTGTTCAGAGCTTGCTCTTGTGCAGCCATTATTAGTGCCTCCACACTGTCTTTCAATCCACCCTCTTCACGCCATTGGTAGGATTTCTCCATATCAGCCACTTCTACTATTTCCCAGTGATATAAACCATGCATAATATAATAATAATAATCTTTATTTGTATAGCACCTTTCATGCATATATGCAACTCAAAGTGCTTTACAGATTAAATAAATCAAAACATTAAAATGTGTCACATGACGAGACGAGCCACAGGTGAGACTAAGGAACACACCCACACCGGCACACACCCACGGAACTACACATAAGGACTCAGACGACATAAACACGCCCTTAGGGAGGAGTCCGGGGCGTCACCGTGACAGAGCCCCCCACCAAGGGCAACCTCCGCCCTCGGGTTGCCCAGCGTAGCTGTAACGCCCCGGACCCACTTCTAAGGACAGGTCCGGGACCGCCAGGGACCTTAGCGAGCGAGAGTCGACTCCTCTGCGAGGGGCTCCGCCGCGACGACGCCTAGACCACCCCCCTGGGGAAGACAGGCGAAAACACGTTAGACACTGACACGACTGGCACAAACACACACACAGGCACACATACCAACATAGGCACGAAAGGGAAAAGAGGATTAGGCATAAACACGGGAACAGGTATAAACACAGGAACAGAAAGCAGGGGAAATAGCGGAGCAGGCTTTCCTGCCTGCTTCCCCGCGACCCCTGGGAGCGAGCCTGTTGCGGTAGCCGGTATGAACCCCTCTCCCGTCGCGGCAGCCGGGGTCCCTCTCCCCGTCGTAGGAGGATTGGAAGCTTGTGTCGGCTCCGGGGTCTGGGTGGCACGGCTCCTCTTCCTCCGGACTTTCACCGGGGCGCGCATGCCAGATTGCGACGGATTCCCTGTTGCCTTTCTCGCCCCCCGAGGCGTTGCCGGAGCTTGCCTCCCAGCGCGAGGCGGGCGCTCTTGGGCTTTTACCTTCCCTCGCGGCGTCACGGGAGCGCGCTTGCCTTTTTTCCCTGTGGCTGTGTACCTGGACTTCCTCCCCTTCGCTGGGGAAACCTCTCCAGGTCCTTCCCCACAACTCCTCTTCCCTTCTGAGGAGCCACAACTCCTCATGTCGACCTCCTTCGTCGCACTGTCCTGCTGGCAGTCCATCTCCCTGCCCTCGGACCTTGGCGGAGAAGCGAGCCTCCCCCAGGACACGAACTCTCCAGTGTCCATGGGTTCCTCCGCGACCGGCGGATTTTGGATCCTGCCCTCTGGCTCTCGCCCCTTGTCCGAGTACTCGAAGGAGAGGGGGCTATCCTCCTCTCTCCACTCTCCCTCGCACTCTGGCGTGTACTCGGAGGGAAGAGGGCTTACCTCTCCCCCCACGTATCGCTCCGTACACTGGGAATAACCCGAGTAGTCACTCTTCTCCTCTTCCTCGGGGTTCTTCTCCCAGTAGTCACTCTCTGCCTCCGGTGCGTACTCGGAGGGGGGAGGGCTGACATATCCCCCCGTATAACACTCCGTACTCTGGGAATGCCCCGAGTAGTCACTCCACTCATCCTCCTCGGGGTTCTTCTCCCAGAAGTCACTTTCTGCCTCCGGTGCATACTCGGAGGAAGGGGGGCTGACATACTCCCCCACATAGCGCTCCGTGCTTTTTGAGCACACCGAAGGGGGGGAACCCTCGTCATCCTCGGAGTCTCCAAGCTCGCTCTCTGGTGGTGACAGCCTTACCATACCGGTGACCATCCCGACCGTCGAGACTGCTCCCTCCTCTAACTCATCTGCTAGGAGGGAGGCATAAATCGACCGCTGATGAAGCCGATTCTCCCTGGAGAAGAAGTCCCTCACAGGCTGGGGGGCTCGGTTCGCCCATGCAGCCTCCGCGAGTTGACGGTAATAGCCCGTCAACCCCTCCTCCTCGGCCTCGAGAGGGTGTTGCCGCAGGTAGTCGGCTATCCGTTCCCCCTCACTCCTCAAGTCCGTCTCTGGTTCTATGGGCCGTGGGTTCGGAGGAGACACGGGACGGGACCGGTTTGAAGGGGCACGCCGCCGCCCTCCTTTCTGTGTCCCATGCGTACTGGACCTCCTCCCCTTTTCACGGTGCCCTGGCATCCCTTGCGGCTCGTCTTTCTGTCACGGTGGAGTGACGGATTTGGATGCAGAGACAAGCGACCTGATTATGATCAATCGATATTTTATTTTGCATATTTTTACACGCAGTGCATACACACAACATTTACACGCACCACTCCACTATAATGACTCTAACAAAGACGAGCACGGGACACTGCGCAAGCACACATTAAATAGACGAACAACACTATTCCATCGTGATGACGAGACGAGCCACAGGTGAGACTAAGGAACACACCCACACCGGCACACACCCACGGAACTACACATAAGGACTCAGACGACATAAACACGCCCTTAGGGAGGAGTCCGGGGCGTCACCGTGACAAAATGAAGCAAAGATTAAAAGAAATAATAAAAAATAAATGAAATGAAATGAAGTAAAATAAACAAAATAAACAAAATAAACAAACAGGTAAGAACAGGTAATAAAATAAAGGTAATAAAATGACAAATTCTTAAGATAATAGACAAAATTATGTAATAAAGTACTTTGGTAAATAGAACTATTAAAATAATTAGAACAAACATAAAATGTAACTAAATAAAATGATGAAGTAAATAAAATGGAAACCTAAGTACAACAGACATAGATTAACTAAAAGCAGATCTAAACAAGAAGGTTTTAAGACTCCTCTTGAAGCTATGCAGGGATTAAATGTCTCTGAGCTCCTCAGGAAGAGAGTTCCAGAGTGTTTGGGCCATAACGGCTGAAGGCACCCTCACCAATCTTTAATCGGCTTTTAGGAATCACCAGTAGATTACTGTTTGACGACCTGAGAGACCTGACTGGAACATATCTAACTATCATTTCACTGAGGTAAAGAGGAGCAAGACCATGAAGACATTTAAAAACCATCACCAGAACCTTAAAATCTATTCTAAAGCTGACAGGTAGCCAGTGCAGTGAGTGGAGTGCAGGTGTAATATGATCCCTCTTTCTCGTGTGGGTCAGGACCCTTGCAGCAGCATTCTGAACTCGCTGTAGCTGAGAAATCGAGCTCTTTGGGAGAGCAGATAAGACAGCGTTACAATAATCAAGCCTTGATGGGATAAATGCATGGACAAGTTTTTCACTATCAGCAGGAGAGAGCATATCTCGGACCTTAGCGATGTTTCGGAGGTGAAAATAAGCTGTCTTGCATGTGGTCATGATGTGTGATTTAAAGCTTAGCTCATTATCAAAAGTGACGCCCAAGTTCTTAACATATTGTTTGGCTTTCAGATTAATTTGATTTAAATAGGTCTGAACATCTTCCCTTTGTGAGTCACTACCAAGAACAAGAACCTCTGTCTTCTCTTTATTTAATTGCAGAAAATTGTCAGACATCCATGTCTGTATATCACCTATGCACTCAAACAGTGAGCTAATTGATTTTAGGGCTTTAGGTTCTAGAGAAATGTAAAGTTGAGTGTCATCCGCATATTGATGATAACTAATGCCATGTTTGTTAATGATATGTGGTAATGGAAGCATATATAGGTTGAACAGTAAAGGCCCAAGAATTGATCCTTGGGGTACCCCACAAGTTATTTTTTGATGTGTGGAGGAAGAAGTACCTAATGCAACATAGTACTCGCGCCCAGTTAGATACGATCTAAACCATTCTAAAACTAAGCCACTAAGGCCTACCCAGCTCTGTAGTCGATCAAGAAGTATTTCATGATCAACAGTATCAAAAGCGGCACTTAAATCTAGCAGAAAAAGGACTGAGAGTTTACCTGCATCTTTATTCAATCTCAGGTCATTTACTACCTTAACTAGTGTTGTTTCAGTGCTGTGGAGAGCTCTGAAACCAGACTGAAAAGTGTCATTTATTTGGTTTATTTTAACATAATCATTCAACTGGGTTGACACAACTTTTTCAATGATTTTGCTAAGAAAAGGAAGGTTAGATATAGGTCGATAATTATTGAGAATTGTGGGATCAAAATTTCTATTCTTTAGTAGTGGTTTAACCACTGCAGTTTTAAGAATATTAGGGAAATGTCCCAGTTGGAGAGACTGATTAACAATCATTAGAACTGTGACGGGCAGTAGGTGCGAACGAAAAGGAAGCGATCACGCCAAGTCTCAGAGAAAAAGAGGGGTTTAATGAATAACGTGCGCAAACCAAAAACCCGTGCACTTGACCCAGATTAAGGATATAATAACCAGCAGTCAACTGGTACACAGACAAGGCATATATAGACAGACAAACTACCATCAGGTGAGGGAGCTAATAAGCCCCACCCACCTGAGGGAAGCACAAAACGCAACAACAACAGGACAACTGCCGCTGTACCGGAGGCGACCGGTAGGGGGAGCCTCCCTCACCGTGACAAGAACATCATTAGATAATGAGCTCAGAACCTGTTTGAAAAAGTATGTTGGTAAAGGGTCCAGTTCACATGTCCAGTTCACATAGATTTATCCTCCCATGATGGTTCCTGGTCCTCCTCATGCCCATCCACTTCAGGTTTCTGTTGTCTGGGGTTTTCACTAAGAACTTAATCATTTGAGGACAATATGATGGCGTATTCTGGCATATTCTTGGATCTTTGACGTTTCATCCTGGATAGTGACTCTGGTACTCACTAGTTATTGGCCCTTGAGCTTCCACGTAGTGTACATTCTCAGAATGCTCTATTTAGAACGAAACTCTCCATGCACTGTGAGGAGCTTCCATGTCTTGATGTCAGTGGATTCTATCTCCTCCTTTGGCCATCTTATTATGCCAGCGATTTATCTGATGACTGGCAGATCTTGTTCTTCCCATTCATCTGACTTCTCAGGACCTGACACACTCCCTGCAGGTATTTAGCTGTAGCTGCTTTCTTTGTGGACTCTTCATTTGTCTGTGGGATTCCAAGGTACTTGTAGCTACCCTCAACATCTTCTTTGTTATCTTCAGGCAGTATGAACCCCTCAGTTGTGACTGCCTCCCCCTCTTTGTAATCATCTAACCACGCTTATCCATTCTGAGTGACATTCCAGTGTCATTGCTGTATATCCTGGTGAGGTCGGTCAGGAAATCAATTCCTCATTCACTTCTGGCATAGGGCTTGATATCATGCTCAATTGAATTGAAAGGTGGTGGCTTATGGTTGCTTAATTCCATAGCTATTGGAGATGCTCTTGGAGATGATTTCCCTGAGGGAGCTCGGGCCTATGCAGAACAACAGCATTGACCAGGCGGTATTTGTCACATTTCATGGTGACTTGTGCTATTAGTTTAAAGTTGGCCTTTAGGATAGTCTTCCATAGCCATATCAGGTTGATGTTGATCAATGTTGAACAGCCTCAGGCATTCTAAGATCCATGTATGGGGAGGAACACAGGTTGGTCTTTTTGGCCTAGTCTTGAGTGTCTTATCCACCAGTAGAAGGTTCTTGGCTCCTCTGGTGTTCTTGCCAATGCCTGTATGGGCCACACTCATGTATTGTGGCATGTGCCTACTCATCTTAGCTGTAGGGATGCCTGATTGGAGCTTTCTTGATGTGCATAGATAGGTTATTGGCTGGTAGTTGGGTGAAACCGCCCGTTCTGGCAGTGCTTCATGATCAGGACTGTCTGGCCTTCGGCCAATCATTCTTTGCCTGGTCCCTCTCCAGTGACACTACACCTCCACTTTTGCCTTGTCAGAGATATATCCATCATGGGTCTTGCCAGAATTTTCATAATATTGATTGATTTATCCATTAACAACTAATGTTGGTTGTTAATTTGCACTGCCAGCTGCTCAAGGAGTGCAGTTAGTTTCTTCAGCCTGTAGGTCTGGACCATGTCAGGGTCTGGAGCTGTAGGTGTGGACCATGTGAGGGTCTGGAGCTGTAGGTGAGGACCATGTCAGGGTCTGGAGCTGTAGGTTTAGACCATGTCAGGGTCTTCATACCTGAGGCCCCTTCTTGGATGTCTGCATCATGGTTACTGGATCCTGTTCAGGGAGGCTGCTGTGGTGTGCTCTCAGGTTCAATAAACCTCATTCTCCCAAATGCTTTTCAGTTATTGCTCATTCTTCAGCCTTGGCAGGTCTGTTCTCGTGCCCTCATGCTGTCACGGTCTGCCCTGCTCCTCCTGTCATTTTCGTGCCTGTGTTGTTTTTGTAGCCATGTGTGTTCTTAGCCCCGCCTCGTGTTTTGTATTCTCATGTCACTCCACTGCTGCGCTCCCTTCACTGGCTTCCTGTGGCTGCTCGCATTCAGTTTAAAATTCTGATGCTTGCCTACAAAGCCAAAAATGGACCAGCTCCTCCATACCTTATGGCAATGGTCAAAAGTCGATCCGCACCTCGAGCCCTTCGCGCTTCAAGTACGGCTCGGCTTGACCCACCATCCCTCAAGATTCAAGGAAGACACGCGACAAGATGCTTCTCTGTCCTGGCACCCAGATGGTGGAACGAACTTCCACTGGCTGTCCGAACAGCAAACTCTCTCGCGGTTTTCAAACGCAGACTGAAGACCCATCTCTTTGTAAAGCACTTATAAGCACTAATCAACTGAAGCATTGGTATAAAGCGTAATTGCACTTTATCTTTAGGAACACTATAGTATTGCACTATACTGCATGTAGTCTTGTAGGTATTTCAGTCTTGCTAGGTATTGCACTGTGTCTAATCTTATTTTGTTGTCTTCTTTCTAGGCATCAGCACTAGCAACGGTTTATGGCAGTGCTTGACCTCAAGTAGTTTGGACTTAAACCTGTTTATACTAGATAGAGATGCATATTCTGACTGAACACATAGTACTTTTGTAAGTCGCTCTGGATAAGAGCGTCTGCTAAATGCCGTAAATGTAAATGTAAATGTATTCCCTACCCCTCGTTAACTATTTCATGTGGTCTCATGTTAGTTCAGTGCTATTTATATCCCCTGTTTGGTTTGTAACCTTGCTGGTTATTTTGTCTACAGCCTTTGTCGTCACATTGTCGTACTACGTTGTCTAAAACCTCTGTCGTGTTTCTGTAACTGAGCGTTTAGTCTATCGTCGTGTCTCTGCCTCAGCCCCGTGTATGTTTCAAGTTCACCTTCGTGTTAGAGTTCTTTGGTGTATCCCTGTCTAAATTATGTCTCTACGTGTTGGTTTTGTCTCGTGCTCTGGAATGTCTTACAATAAATCTCGCTCTCCTCTCCTTGTAATAAAATAAACTTCTTGTAATCTTGTGTCTGCCCTCTAAACTCACGCCGCGCACAGCGTTACACATGCTGTCATGTTCTCGTGTTCTTGTGTTCTCATGCTGTTACCACAGAGCAGCATGACTCCGACACTGTGATCTTCTCCCAGGCGCAAAAGCTTATTGTACTTCTCAGGAACCTTCATCACTCTTCTCTGGACTTCTGTAGCTGGCTAATGTCTATCCGTGTTATCCTTATCTTAACCTCCAACCTTTTTGGATTTTCATCATGTCCAATAAGGTGACTAATCAACTGTTACGTATAGCTCCACCCTCAACCCAGTCTTGTGTCATTTACCCTAGTCCCGCCTTGTTTCTATGGTTTCCCCGTTGTCTGTCACGCCCCTGTACCTTATGTCCCTGTCACGTGATTATTGTTCCCACCTGTGCCTTGTATAGTCCTTGTCGTTTCAGTGTATTTAATCCCCATTGTGTCTAGTCTCCCTTGTCGATCATTGTTTCAGGTTTTGTCTATTTGTGGTTCGCGTCAAGCTATTCCATGTCGCATTCTGGTACATGTTTCGTTTCCTAGTTTGTTATTGGCTTTTGTCCTCGTTATATTTTTGGTTATTGAGATATTTAGTAGTAGTGTGTGTTCGTCATCATATGTTAGTATTTCTATTCCCTGTTGTGTTTCGCCAATTCGCCGTGTCCTCTTTGTTAGTTCTGTAGTTTCGTGTTTCCCCCTGCCTGGTTGTACTCCCCTGATTGTTGTCTGTTTCATTTCTATGAATAAATACGATCTCCTGTACTTGCGTCTCGCCTGCCTAGTAAAGTGTTACAGATAAAACGCGATCTTCTCAGATGTGTGTCACTTTTTCTTCTATAATCCAATCTATATATATTTTTAGTTTGACTGTATTTTTATTGGAATGATGATCATATAATGTATGCAAGCTTATAAGGAATAATATTTATGTTGTGACCCCCTATTAAAATATAAGAGTTTAAACATAAACTTAAAATTTAAGTGATTTAATAAGCAATAAACATGTAAAAATCACATCAGAATTATGTCATAGAATTATGAAAAACACCTCAAAGAACTGGTATATGCACATGCATTTTACATCCATCCAGATATTAACAAATAGCAGTGTTTAGTTTTTAGTAAAACACATGAAATTAGTATCTGAATAGATATGGGAAAAAGATAAATGGGTTGATATTTAGAAAGATTATTGAATACTTGTATTGGAAAGCGTATTAACTTCATCAAGCTTACGGACACAAACATAAAACGGTGACTAAAGGTTTATGTGTGAAACTGATTTACTATGTACATGTAGGCCTAAGCATACCTGTCCAGTTTATATAATGATTCTGGACCTTTATGATGCATATGCTACCTGAGTGAGGGTCTCAGAGAGCCTTTGAGGGAACTTTACCCATAAGGTGTTTCTTGGTATTCTTCATTGGTCTAAAAATAATTATAAAAAACTTGGGAGCAAAAATACAAATAATCAAACCAAAACTTGAGGACAGTATAGCAAATATCTCCACAGCTACAGTGAATTTTCCAGGAGAGCTGACATAAGCTGGAATAAAGGTGATCCAGACTGCACAGAATATGAGCATGCTGAATGTGATGAATTTGGCTTCATTAAAGTTATCAGGCAGCTTCCGTGCTAGAAAAGCCAAAACAAAACATAAGAGAGCCAGGAGTCCTATATAACCCAGAACAGCCCAGAAACCTATGGTTGATCCCAAATGACATTCAAGAATGATCTTGTCCTTGTAGAGCTTTAGATTTTTAAAAGGGAAAGGAGGAGATAGTTTTAACCAAACCACACAAATAATGGCCTGTGTGAGAGTGAAGGCAAGAACACTGAGTCTCTGCTGTGGAGGCCCAAACCATTTCATTACATTACTGCCTGGAAGTGTAGCCCTGAAGGCCATTAACACCACTATTGTTTTCCCCAGAACACAGGAGATGCAGAGGACGAAGGTGATCCCAAACGCTGTGTGGCGCAGCATACAGGACCACTCAGAGGGCCGACCAATGAAAGTAAGTGAACAGAGGAAACACAGAGTCAGAGAGAAGAGCAGCAGAAAGCTCAGCTCTGAGTTGTTGGCTCTGACGATGGGAGACATCCTGTGTTTGTAGAAGACAGCACCTACACACACAGACATGAAGGCCCCAGTGATGGAGAACACTGTCAGAATGATGGCTAGAGTGTCATCCCAGGACAGGAACTCAACAGGTTTGGGGAGGCAGTTGTCTTGTTTGGCATTGGGCCAGAACTCAAGAGGGCAGTGCACACAGTCCAGAGAATCTATGAAGTTATAAAAGGAGATCCACATATCAGAAACAATCCTCTAACAATGCATCACATTGCAGAACACTGTACAGTCCCCCAAGGGAATCATCCAACCAGACTATTACTGCCTCCCATAAGAGCATTTCTGACTGTAATTTCAGTGTTGGAGCCACACAGACTATGTTGGGTTTCCTGTTGTCTTGGCTGCTCTCAAAACCTCAATTTAAAGTTTTATTGCCATTGTGAACCTCAACTTACTCATTATGTATGTATATCTGATTTTCTCCAAACATACATTCTGTGATTTTCAATTCAAACAAAATGACAAACATTACATTTAAATTTGTACAAATAACATGTTTCCTTGACAAATAAATACTCTGCTCTATTACAGATGCCAGTATTACTCTGTCCTTTCTATACGTAATCTTAATGCAGAATGCTACTGATTCAAAGGGTTGCTGCCCTGAATTAAGCACTGACAGATATCTTTATTCTGTGAATTGGCAATCAATGCAAACAGCAAGGCTGGTTAAACCTTAATTCAGCATTATGCTCTATACACAACCTGTCTTATTACTGATCTCTCCCTCTGCACATGGTATACAGTCATAGCAGCAGACAGGCCTTCCCTTCTGTACAGCCTTCCTGGTGCCTGGAGGACAGCTCTCACTGCACACAGACACTGGAACCTGGGAAAGACATCAAGGAATGACACGAATCACACATGTGAGCTTGAATGGAACACAATGACTTTTTTATTTTCCCTTCACTAACACATAAATATAATAAAAAATTATTTGTAATAAGTACAGGATGTGTTATATTGTACCTCTGTGTCTCCTCCCACCCAGCTAATGACACTGCTTATTCCGATCTCCTGTCCTCTCGCTCTGGATGCATCATAGTAGCCCACTGGTACAAAGTCTAAAGCACCATCTTTCTTAAACTGCCAGTTTGTGAGTTCATAGACAGCTACTGGGTCTCCGTTGGAATCAAAATTGACCTGGTAACCATTCTTTGTGGTGAAGTTCACTCTCTTGAGCTGGTCGAGTATCTGGAGGAGGAGACACAACTTAATGAAATGAACTAATGAACTAATGAACTAATTTCCTCTCTACACACAACACAGTTCACCTGCAGCCCATCGTTTGTGAGAACATACTTGATTAAATGCACCGATCTATCCAACTTGAATGCACATTAATATTGACAGTGCCATTTTCCAAACAGGCAGACCAAGCACCGGCATATAGGCCCCACCAAAATTGTTGGTTCATAAAAATTTTTTTACAGTGAAAACTCTTATATATGTAATATATGTAAGTAATATATATAAATAATTCTAAGGCAAATTCCGTTTTTTAAACGAAGCAGTTTTGTACCTGCCATTGTGCGAATGCACTGGTCTTATCGCATTGCGTGTCATTGCAAACAACACCATGTAAAGCATGCGCTATGGCGTATGCAGCTTTGTACACGAGGTTAGAGTAACGCAGCTGTGACGTGTCTGTGTATGGGTTCTGCAGCGCACGGATGTCCTCGCTGCCGTCACATTCCCGCACGCCTTTTGTTCGCCCTTTTAGGCTACAGCTGAACGAGCTCTCCCAAAATTCCTTTAGAAGTGGCGATTTCAATGCTTGTGAGGGAGAGAGGTCTAAAAGAAACTCACTAAAACCTGGAATAACTGATCGGGGAATCCCAAACCCGATCGCTCCAGCGCACATGTTATATCGCAGAAACTCTGAATGTGTGATCCACGACGCGTAGCCAATCCACTGAAGCCGAGGCGATGGCGGTTTTGACAGTTCTTCCAAAAGAAACCTCATATCTCCTATACTAACAAACGCTACTATTACGCGGGCCGTTGATCTGCGTATGACGTTTGCCACACTCTCCAGTTTACTGCGCGGTTGTGTCCTGTAATAGGCCTCGGAGTACTCCACACAGATCCCCTCCTCCTGCGCAGCCTTTAGAAACAATGCCATTCCATTATTTCCCTGGTCTGAATCGCTGCGCACTGTTCCAATCCATGTCCAGCCAAAGAGTTTGACCAGTCTCGCCAGAGCGGCCGCTTGGTGCTCGTCACTCGGTACGGTCCTGAAGAAGGCAGGGAACTGCCGCTTATCGCTCAGACACGCGCAGCTTGCGGAATGACTCAACTGGAGGAAACAAGAAAGCACCGTTATTTTAGTAGCCTGATTCTTGATATGTGGTTTTTAAATTCCCTTAATAATTTCTAATTATTTATTAGTAACTTTCCCTAGCTACAATAGCAAAATGTAAAAAGCCTGCTTATGTGGTTTTATTTAACTTACCTTTACCCTACAAATGAAGTCTTAGACTCACATTAGGCTATAGGAGGGTGGCACTATTTATAACTTGTTTTTATATTTTTTCCATTACTCAACCTCTCAAATACGATAGCAAAAATAAAAAAAAACCTAGTTGATGTTGCCTGTGTTATTCACCTGTGGAATTCCAAAAAGACCGAGCATGGTGGCCATGCTAAATGACGTGGTGGAAGAAGAATCTCCTACGAGAGCAGGCACAGCAGCAGCTGCAGATTTTGAACAGGAATCATTGAAAACGGAGTCCACGCCGTTTGCAAACTGAAATGCACATTTGATTGCCATCAGCAAGTCAGAGCACGAGTCGTGTATCTGGTAGCCTAACGTGATGCCAGGCAGGAGATCTGTTCTGTTGTTGATCTCGCGGATGGCGAATTCCAAAGCACGGGCGAAGCGCAGCTGTCTGAAGTCCATGCTGTTTGGAGTAAGACAAACTTAATTACAAAACATTAGACAACATAGCTTCTGCTGTCTTTTTCTGTAGCGTTTTCAATTTACTGATACAAGAAGAACATTACTACAAAAACATAATAGTTTCTCTTTGTAATTGTAACAAATGTCCTGTTCTCTTTGCTGTTCAATTCATCCTCACAGACAGACCTTCCAGAGCACTGCGGCTGTTGTGGCATTGTGGTGTACATGTTCTCTTCTGTAGTGGTGTAGTAATGAATGGTGAAAATCCCTCCAATTATAAAATCTCCATTCATGGAAAAAATAGGCATCTGAGGCTCAGCACACAGTCTACAGCTGACTGGATTTGCTTTACATCCTGCAGGGCTGAACACAGTCATCCACAGCACTGATACAAATGGCACCAGACTTGAAGTGATCTGCATAGTGGACTTGGTGCCTCCCAGCACCGTGAAGGTCGGGATGGCTGATTTACAGTGGTTTAAATAGCAGCCTTGCACTGAAGGCTTGCCAGTAAATGTGGGTGTGAACATATGAGGTCAGTTTTTATATTTTAGACTAGGTTTTGTGTATACGCATGTGTGTGTTCCTATTATTTGGTGTCATCAAAGCAATCGATTAGCAATCGAATAGTCCACTTCAACAGTTTTTCCAGTTTTATTAATTTATTTATTTTGGTACTGTACAATAAAACATTGTACTCGAAATTGAGTTATTAATTACATGTGATGTAATGCACACCGCCAGTGACTTATTTTGGAATTATAAATCCTTTACATACAATATCCTCTCGTTTTAAGGGAACAGAAAAATAGTGTCAAAAGACAGTAATCAAATATCCAGCTGTGTGTACTGTTGTCGCAGTAAGCCTTAACCAGTCATCAAGATGCACACACACACACGTGCGCTGTGTTCCAATGCCCAGGCTGTATATCTCAGCTGTACTTCATAGAAAGCTGTTCCAAAGTGAAGGATCCCTTGCATACAGTCTAGAAATGCAACCCTCATTCGTAGAGATTTCGAGGACGAATTATTATGTTTAGCGTATTACCTAAGCTTGATGGTGAATTAACCTAGCTATATTTTTAATGATTGTTTTAACGTTCGTACTTATCTTACATGACATAATGAGACGATATCCCGCATTAACTTAACATTATGGGTTTCTTTATTCAGTACCCCACTGCACAGAACGCCTAGTCACTTAAAGTGACAGTATTCCATTCTACTGTTTGCCATACATCTCCCCTTCTTAAAAGAGAACATCTGTATAAATGTGAAAAACATATATGACTTTAAACCATCACTGTTAACATTTCATTTTGTTCCAACATTTGACTACCCCAATTAATCAGTGGTAACTGAAATAATTTACTATAATCACAGATCTTTCAGTCTGTCATCCTCATCTGCCGCATATAGTACTATGCAAGAAGAATGCAATGCATATGCTTGCTTTCAACCATAGGGGAAGGGAAAACAGTTTCTTACAGCACATGAACATCTTAATTAAAATGCGTTCGATTACAGATTAAGGTTAGCTACTGGCTTGCTCACTCTGCCAGAACGAGTGACCTTAGACCACTGTGTAAGAGTCCCATGTGTGATGAAAGCCAGTGACTCCAGTAGAAGAGAGTCAGTCCAGCATGGATGGCCCTGTATGTTATCAGATCGAAGAGGAGATCGTACTGGTGTAGGATGTTCTTTGCAATTTAGACAGCCCTCTCTGCATGGCTATTGCTTTGAGAGAAATGCAGGCTTGAAGTGATGTCATAGTCCTTACTAAACTCCCTCATCTCAGCAGAAACCAGTTGTGAACCATTGTCACTCACAAACACCTCTGGGATACCATAGTGTGCAAAGGTAGCCTTAAGCCAGGAGACAACATGTTGCTAGTAGTGGTAGGTAAATGTAAAACCAGTAGAAATCTAGAAAAGTAATCAGAAACAACCAGGTAGGTAAATGTAAAACCAGTAAAAATCTAGAAAAGTAATCAGAAACAACCAGGTAGTAAATGTAAAACCAGTAAAACTCTAGAAAAGTAATCAGAAACAACCAGGTAGTTCTGCTTCTTAAACTCGCATAGGGCTACTGCTACTTTCTGCAATGGCCTAGATGGTAGCTCAGTTGGAGGTAAAGGCTCCTTCTTGTGTGTTCGTATTCTCTACTCAAAACGAACACTGTTGCACTTTGGTAAAGATGTCCTGTCTCATTTTCAGCCAATAAACTGACTGTAGTGCTCTCTCTCTACATTTGATTAGACCTTGGTGCCCTTGATTCTTTCTAGAATGTAATTTCTCATTCCCTCAGGATTATACGGCACCCTCTTTTACCACTAAGCCATCTAGCTCATATACACTCACCGACCATTTTATTAGGTACACCTTGCTAGTACCGGGTTGGACCGCTTTTTGCCTTCAGAACTGCCTTAATCCTTTGTGGCATAGATTCAAATAAGGTACTGGAAACATTCCTCAGAGAGTCTGATCCATATTGACATGGTAGCATCATGCAGTTGCTGCATATTTGTCCGCTGCACATCCATGATGCGAATCTCCCGTTCCACCACATCCCAAAGGTGCTCTATTGGATTGAGATCTGGTGACTTTGGAGGCCATTCGAGTACAGTGAACTCATTGTCGTGTTCAAGAAACCATTCTGAGATGATTTGCACTTTATTTCATGGCGCGTTATCCTGCTGGAAGTAGCCATCAGAAGATGGGTACGCTGTGGTCATAAAGGGATGAACATGGTCAGCAACAATACTCAGGTAAGCGTTGACACAATGCTCAATTGGTACTAATGGGCACAAAGTGTGCCACGAAAATATCTCCCACACCATTGCACCACCGCCTCCAGCCTGAACTGTTGATACAAGGCAGGATGTATCCATGCTTTCATGTTGTTGACGCCAAATTCTGACCCTACCATTCGAATGTCGTAGTAGAAATCGAGACTCATTAGACCAGACATCGTTTTTCCAATCTTCTATTTTGGTGAGCTTGTGCGAATTGTAGCCTCAGGTTCCTGTTCTTAGCTGACAGGAGTGGCACCCGGTGTGGTGCTCTGCTGATGTTGCCCATCCGCCTCAAGGTTCGACGTGTTGAGCGTTCAGAGATGCTTTTATGCATGCCTCAGTTGTAACGACTGGTTATTTGAGTTACTCTTGCCGTTCTATCAGCTCAAACCAATCTGGCCATTCTCCTCTGACCTCTGGCATCAACAAGGCATTTGCGCCCACAGAACTGCCTCTCACTGGATATTTTCTTTTTTCGGACCATTCTCTGTAAACCCTAAAGATGGTTATGCATGAAAATCCCAGTGGATCAGCAGTTTCTGAAATACTCAGACCAGCCTGTCTGACACCAACAACCATGTCATGTTCAAAGTCACTTAAATCACCTTTCTTCCCCATTCTGATGCTCTGTTTGAACTGCAGATCGTCTTGCCCATGTCTACATATCTAAATGCATTGAGTTGCGTCTACATGCCTAAATGCATTGAGTTGAGCCATGTGATTGGCTGATTCGACATTTGCATTAATGAGGAGTTGGCCAGGTGTACCTAATAAAGTGGCCGGTGAGTGTAGCTCTCCTCTGACTTGGTAAAAATCTTTTACTGAATCTGGGACTCTGTCTATGTACTTGGGCCACCCTGACCTAAAAAAGTTGTGTACAGTCTGGAGCTGTGGATCATTAGCTGTGCTGTGCTTTATCTCTCTGATTCTCTGTGGTGTGGATGGTACCTTACTTATAACAGCATATATGTGTGTGGCCACATCATCTTGAAAAGCATTGTCACCATAACACTTTTGTGGGCCTTTGGACAGAGCAACTGCCACTGGTATGATTTTGCCTGGTGCAAACTCAGCTAACTCACTAAACCGCATGAGCCTCATGAATAGTCTCTGACACCTGATGTTGTCAAGTCCGAACAGGTATTTGTCAAATCTTTCACACGCCAAGACACTGGCTAGGCACTCTTTTTCAATTTGAGTGTACCTGGTCTCTGCATCACTCAGCCACCTGGACACGTTGGCCACAGGTATGGCTGTGTATGGCTGTTTCACCTCCTCCGCGATTTCTCTCACTTGTTTTGAGTGACATGTACGCTCCCAATGTCCTTGCTTGTGACACATATTACACTTACTCTTGAGTGCCGTGCATCTTTTCATATCCATGTGCCTGGGCTTACCGCATCTCCTGCAGCCCTTCGTTTTATAGCTCCCGTGACGGTTGCTACCGCCCTGCCACTGCTTGTGTCTCCCTCTTCTGTCTGATGGTGGGCTTCTGCGATGACCCAACATGTTTACATTTGCATGCTGATGCTCCGGCTGGTTAGACTAGACTGACCCGCTTAGTAATCTCCTCCGCCTGCCACATTTGATCAATAACTTCAGCCAATGTTAAGTCTGCTTTGAGTTGAATCTTATGAGACAGGCCCTTACCGAGGATGCCCACAACCAGGTAGTCTCTGATGTGTTCATCACACACATGCGTCCCCAAACTCGCAGTGCTCAGCCAGCTCTTACAGCACACGTATATGTACTGCTCCGCCATCTCCCCGGGCTACTGGCTGCGTTGCTAAAAACATGCCCGCTCGAGTATAACATTACGGCGGGTTATAAGGTACTTGGCAAACCTCGAGATCCACATCAAAGTTTTTCTCCTCCTCTTCATTAGCAAAGATGAACGAGCTGAATATCTTTTCGGCTTTGCTCCCTATGGAGTAAATGGGGGAACTCACTTGTGGAGTTCTTCGCTATGGCATTACTTTCCTTTAGACACAAGTAACTACTTCTGATACTATGTCCGTACTTATCTTATGTGACATAACCGCGTTAACCTAACGTTAACGTTTTCCCCAGAATGCCTTGTGACTCTCCTTTCTCTTAAAATCTCCTGTATGCCATACATTACAATTGTACTTTTGGATAATCTAAACATCTTCGCATTCTGTCAGGTTTTGCGCTAACACACAGCCTCATTAGACTGTTCCATTTGTGTGACCAATAGACTCCAACGAAGGAGTCTTTACAGGACAGTCCTACTGAGGACCCGGCCAACCTCGCCTGCAGCCTCGGCTTTGGAATGCAACTACACACTCAAACCACGCACGCTCTGCTCATTATCACTTCAATATTAGCTCACTGACTTCACCTGTTTCTAATTCGCTTCATCACACAGCAGTATCACACAGGACCTGTATTAGACAGATGAGGAGCGACAAGTATGGAGAACAAAGTACTTCTCCTCACCAAAACGTGTGACATAATCTCTGAAGCATGATGGCATGGACATGTATGCAGGAACACTGAGCCTGTGGTCTTTATTGATAACTAACCTGCAGGCAGTGGCATCAGAGACTCAGTTGTTTCTTATGGATTCCTCTTTCCGGCTTCTTTACTCTTCAGGGATAACCTGCCCAACTACAGAACTGTACAGTAGCCTGTATGGTGCACACCAAGACTGGTTGGTGTTAAGGATAATCCATTGGACTTAATGGATTGAAGTAGAACAAATGCATTCTGCTCTGTTGTGTCTTCACTTGCTTGCAACTAGTAAACTAGAGGGGGCAGTTGAGTCAGAGGGACTAAATGGTTGCGTGTGAGTCATGACAAAATCAAGCTGTATCTCTGGAAACATCTACCTAATCAAAATATTAGGAGCACAAAACCAGCTGTAAATTGGCTTGTCAAATTACTTTCATGGTACACTCTGCCTAGCTCCAGCAAATTCCAGGGACAACATTCGAGCCTTCCAGAAGAGTGCAGTCCTGGGAATGAATGAATGAATATATAGCTCAACATGTCAATCATGAGTCAGGCCACTAGTAGCAGCTGTGGAGCTCTAAGCTGTCATTGCTCAGTTTAGATCTACTTACATTTGACAGAACAATGATAAGTACAGCAACAGGACTTTTACCATCACCCCCACCTTGGCTTGGCGGTTCCCACAGCAATGCTCTGATTTGGTTTCTCAATTGTCAGTCTTGGTAAAGCCTACATGTTCTGTCCAGGTTTTCCCTTTATTGATTAGCTTTGGCTATTGTTTCTTTAAGTCGTGTTTGATGTTTTTGTTTTGGTTGCCTCTCTACAGTTACGTCACTTGGTAACACTTTCTATGAACCTGCTATTCATAAAAAAATATAAGTGCATTCATTAAGATATGTGCACTTATAAATTTCAACAATTAGCATATACCAACTTATAAAGACATCTAAATGCTCTTTGCAGACTTTAAGTAAAGTGAAATCTAGATTAAGTAAGGATGTTGAGAAGAATCCAATCATTAGTTTATACTTTAAACATTTATGAGCAGTTACAGAGGCTTATATCAAGGGTTATAAAGCATTATGAATACTTTATAAATCTTTATGAATGCAGTCATAATATGTTATGAATACTGGATTCATAAAATGTGTTACCAAAATGTTTACATGAACTGCAGATTTAGAGACATTTAGAAAAAGAAATTTCATCTTGTCCAATGAGGTGACTATGTCACGGTGAGGGAGGCTCCCCCTACCGGTCGCCTCCGGCACAGCGGCAGTTGTCCTGTTGTTGTTGCGTTGTGTGCGTCCCTCAGGTGGATGGGGCTTATTAGCTCCCTCACCTGATGGTCGTTTGTTTGTCTATAAATGCCTTGTCTATGTACCAGTTGACTGCTGGTTATTATATCCTTAATCTGGGTCAAGTGCACGGGTTTTTGGTTTGCGCACGTTATTCATTAAACCCCTCTTTTTCTCTGAGACTTGGCGTGATCGCTTCCTTTTCGTTCGCACCTACTGCCCGTCACAGACTAATCACCTCAGATATGTGCATCAATTTTACATGTCATTCTCTAATGAGACATCTGAATGTAAAAAAATATTTCATTCGGATATTTAATATCATATTTGATGGTACATTTATTGTTCAAGTTCACATAATGTATCCAAGCAAAAAAGGAATATTATTTATGTTGCCATTTTGATCTATCTAGCATGTAACTCGATCTATTATAAAGCATCCATTCATAGTAAACACTTAGATATAACATGAAATACACATATAGTGGTATTTACTGTTGAAAAACAGTAAATAGTGAACCGGTGAGATTAATTGGTTGATATTTAGAAAGATTATTGAAAACTTGTATTGGAAAGCATATTAAGGACATCAAGCTTGCTGACACAAACATAAAATAGTGACTAAAGTTTCATTGGTGATTTACTATGTGCATGTAGGTCTAATCATGGCTGCCCAGTTTATATAATGATGCTGGACCTTTATGATACATGTGCTACCTGAGTGAGGGTCTCAGAGAGCCTTTGAGGGAACTTTACCCATAAGGTGTTTCTTGGTATTCTTCATTGGTTTAAAAACTATTATAAAACATTTTGGAGCAAAAATACAAATAATCAAACCAAAACTTGAGGCCAGAATAGCAAATATCTCCACAGCAACAGTGAATTTTCCAGGAGAGCTGACATAAGCTGGAATAAAGGTTATCCAAACTGCACAGAATATGAGCATGCTGAATGTGATGAATTTGGCTTCATTAAAGTTATCAGGCAGCTTCCGTGCTAGAAAAGCCAAAACAAAACACAAAAGAGCCAGGAGTCCTACATAACCCAGAACAGACCAGAAACCTATGGATGAACCCAAATGACATTCTAAAATGATCTTTTCCTTGTAGTGCTTTAGATTTTTGAAAGGGAAAGGAGGAGATACTTTTAACCAAATCACACAAATAATTGCCTGTGTGAGAGTGAAGGCAAGAACACTGAATCTCTGCTGTGGAGGCCCAAACCATTTCATAACATTACTGCCTGGAAGTGTAGCCCTGAAGGCCATTAACACCACTATTGTTTTCCCCAGAACACAGGAGATGCAGAGGACGAAGGTGATCCCAAAGGCTGTGTGGCGCAGCATACAGGACCACTCAGAGGGCCGACCAATGAAAGTAAGTGAACAGAGGAAACACAGAGTCAGAGAGAAGAGCAGCAGGAAACTCAGCTCTGAGTTGGTGGCTCTGACAATGGGAGAAGTCCTGTGTTTGTAGAAGACAGCACCTACACACATAGACATGAAGGCCCCAGTGATGGAGAACACTGTCAGAATTATGGCTAGAGTGTCATCCCAGGACAGGAACTCAACAGGTTTGGGGAGGCAGTTGTCTTGTTTGGTGTTTGGCCAGAACTCAGGAGGGCAGTGCACACAGTCCAGAGAATCTATGAGGTTATAAAAGCAGATCCACATATCAGAAACAATCCTCTAATAATGCATCACATTGCAGAACACTGTACAGTCCCCCAAGGGAATCACAAGGTAATGACAAAAATTACATTTAAATATGTACAAATAACATGTTTCCTTGACAAATGAATACTCTGCTCTATTACAGATGTCAGTATTACTCTGTCCTTTCTATACGTAATCTTAATGCAGAATGCTACTGATTCAAAGGGTTGCTGCCCTGAATTAAGCACTGACAGATATCTTTATTCTGTGAATTGGCAATCAATGCAAACAGCAAGGCTGTTAAAACCTCAATTCAGCATTATGCTCTATACACAACCTGTGTTGTTACTGATCTCTCCCTCTGCGCATGGTACACAGTCATAGCAGCAGACAGGTCTTCCCTTCTGTACAGCCTTCCTGGTGCCTGGAGGACAGCTCTCACTGCACACAGACACTGGAACCTGGGAAAGACATTAGAGAAAGACATAAATGTACATTCTTCACATATCTAAGCTTGAATGGCACACAGAGACTTTTTGTATTTTCCCTTCACTGACACATATATTATAATCAGAAAATTCATTGTAATAAGTACAGGATGTGTTATATTGTACCTCTGTGTCTCCTCCCACCCAGCTCATCACACTGCTTATTCCGATCTCCTGTCCTCTCTGTCTGGATGCATCATAGTAGCCCACTGGTACAAAGTCTAAAGCACCGTCTTTCTTAAACTGCCAGTTTGTGAGTTCATAGACAGCTACAGGGTCTCCGTTTGAATCAAAGTTGACTTGGTAACCATTCTTTGTGGTGAAGTTCACTCTCTTGAGCTGGTCGAGTATCTGGAGGAGGAGACAGAACTTAATGAAAGGTCATGACACTGATTAATTTCCTCTCTACACACAACACAGTTCACCTGCAGATTTTGCCTGCCTGTCGGGCTTGTCGCACTGAATACTCTTTGTAATTTATGCAAGGAATATATACATTACTGATTCTAAGGCAAATTCTAAGATTATTTCAAGCAAAGCAGTTCTGGACCTGCCATGGTGCGAAGTCAATGGTCTTGTCGCATTTCGTGTCATTGCAAACGACACCATGTAAAGCATGCGCTATGGCATATGTAGCTTTGTACACGAGGTTAGAGAAACGGAGCTGTGACGTGTCTGTGTATGGGTTCTGCAGCGCACGGATGTCCTCACTGCCGTCACATTCCCGCACGCCTTTTGTTCGTCCTTTCAGGCTACAGCTGAATGAGCTCTCCCAAAATTCCTTTAGAATTGGCGACTTCAATGCTTGTGAGGGAGAGAGGTCTAGAAGAAACTCACGAAAACCTGGTATAACTGATCGGGGAATCCCAAAACCTATTGCACCAGCGCACATGTTATATCGCAGAAACTCTGCCTGTGTGATCCATGAAGAGGTGCCAATCCACTGAAACCGAGGCGATGGAGGTTTTGACAGTTCTTCCAAAAGAAACCTCATATCACCAATGCTAACAAACGCTACTATTACTCGGGCCGTTGATCTGCGTATGACGTTTGCCACTCTCTCCAGTTTACTGCGAGGTTGTGTCCTGTAATAAGCCTCGGAGTACTCCACACAAATCCCCTCCTCCTGCGCAGCCTTTAGAAACAATGCCATTCCGTTATTTCCGTAGTCTGAGTCGCTGCGCACTGTTCCAATCCATGTCCAGCCAAACAGTTTGACCAGTCTTGCCAGTGCGGCCGCTTGGTGCTCGTCACTCGGAATGGTCCTGAAGAAGGCAGGAAACTGCCACTTATCGCTAAGACACGCGCAGCTTGATGAATGACTCACCTGGAGGAAATGAGAAAGCACTGCTATTGTAGTAGCCTGATTTTTACTGATTCTTTCTGTTTGGTTTTAATTTACCTAACACATGAAGTCTTAGCCTTGCATTATGTTGTAGAGGTGTGGCACTATTTATAAGCAATTTTCGATTACTTAACCTCTCATATACGATATCAAAAATGTAAAAAAAAAAAAATTATAAAAGGTCATGTAGCCTATGATATTCACCTGTGGAATACCAAAAAGACCGAGTATGGTGGCCATGCTAATTGACGGAGTGGAAGAAGAATCTCCTACGAGTGCAGGCACAGCAGCAGCTGCAGATTTTGAACAGGAATCATAGAAAACTGAGTCCACGCCGTTCGCAAACTGAAATGCACATTTGGTTGCCATCAGGACATCAGAGCACGAGTCGTGTATCTGGTAGCCTAATGTGATGCCTGGCAGGAGATCTGTTCTGTTGTTGATCTCGTGGATGGCAAATTCCAAAGCACGGGCAAAGCGCAGCTGTCTGAAGTCCATGCTGTTTGGAACAAGACAAACTGAATTAGAAAACATTAGACAACATAGCTTCTGCTGTCTTTTTCTGTAGCATTTTCAAGTTATTAATACAAGAAGAAGAACATTACTACAAAACCATCATTGTTTCTTTGTGATTGTAACAAATGTCCTGTTCTCTTTGCTGTTCAGTGCATCCTCACAGACAGACCTCCCAGAGCACTGCGGCTGTTGTGGCACTGCAGTGTACATGTTCTCTCCGACAGTGGTGTAGTAATGAATAGTGAAAATTCCTCCAATTATAAAATCTCCATTCATAGAAAGCCCTGACATCTGAGGCTCCGCCCATATTCTGCCACTGACTGGGTTTGTTTTACATTCTGCAAGGCAAAACACAATTATCCATAGCACTGATACAAATGGCACCAGACTTGAAGTGATCTGCATGATGGTGCCTCCCAGCACTCTGAAGGTCTGGAAGTCTGCTCTAAAGTGGTTTATATAGCAGCCTTGTAGTAAAGGCCTGTCATTAAATGTGGGTGTGAACACAGAAGGTGTGGTTTTGTTTTCAACATTAAGCATAATGATGACTAGGTTTTTTTGCGTTTTGGTGTCTCTATTATAAGTGGGTGTCATCAAAGCAATTCATTAGTGTAACAGTAGCAGAGAGTGAGGGAGAGGTGAGAGTTCTGTTTGAAAACTCAGTAAGAGGCTTGTCCAGGGTGCTGAAGGCCCAGGTGGTCTGCTGTTAGAAGTTGGCAAACCCCAGGAACCGCTGGAGCTTACAGCACATCTAGGGTTTCGGCCATCTGGTCAAAACCTCCACCATGAAGTTCCACTTGCATATGGAGCCCTCCCTGATGATGTAACCCAGGCAGCTCACCTCTCTGAGGTGGAACTTGCACTTCTCAAATTTGCAATATAGATGATTGTTAAGGAGAGTGCTGAGGACTGCATGTACTAGGCTGCATGTACTAGGCTGAAAACCTCAGCTAAATCGATGTGGGGTGTAGAAATGGGAATTTTCTGATGAGCCTCCATCCTTTCTATAAACTGTGGGAGGAAACCGGAGTACCCGGAGAAAACCCACACAGGCACAGGGAGAACATGCAAACTCCACACAGAGAATCGAAACCAGACTGCCTTGCTGTGAGGCGACAGTGCTAACCACCACACCACCATGCCGCCCAGTGAGTTGATGTTTCAGGTATAATGATGGAGCCCACCTTACAATATGATTCCTCTTCTACATTATTTGTGGGTTATGTGTTCTTGGCCAGATGGAGACCTAACGTGAGGGGTTGAGATGGTGATGGGATGGGTCAGCGCATGCACTTGCAAAGGGGATGGAAGAGGGATAAACTGAATCCCCAGTGTCTCATCTCCTTCAACATCAGTAAGACGAAGGAGATGGTGGTGGACTTCAGGAAACATAAACCTCCACTGTCAAGAGTTACCACAGATGGAGTGGAAGTTGATTTGGTTGGGACTTACAAGCTCCTGGGTGTGCACTTGGACAAATTAAACTTGAGTGCTAACATGGGTTGTGTACAAGAAAGGACAGAGCCGTCTGTACTTTCTTAGCAAACTGAGGTCCTTTGGGGTCTGCACTAAACTCCTTTGGACATTCTATCAGATTGTTGTCGTAAGTGCAATATTCTGTGCTTTTGTGGCCTGGGGCAACAACATCAACAAAAGTACAAATTGGACACTCTGATTTAGAAGGCTTGTTCTATTGTAGGACTCAAACTGGACACTATGAAGGTTGTGGCAGAGAAACAGATTCTAAATAAACTGCAGGCCATTATGGAAAATACATCACACCCTCTGCACACTACAGTGTAGACAGAGAGAGGCACATTCAGTGGTAGACTGATACAGCTGTGCTGTGCTAAATAGCACCATGTGAGATCTTCCCACTGC
>JAGXOD010000146.1:0-60000 GCA_020368025.1 Brachyhypopomus occidentalis
GTTGACCAGTGTGTGTGTGTGTGTGTGTGTGTGTGCGTGTGTGTGTGCGTGTGTGTGTGCGTGTGTGTGTATCAGGCTCTTGGAGACAGAGTCAACGTGCCCCATGTGTTCTCAGAGTGTGAGCACCAGCCAGGTGAAGATCACTGACTGCTCCAGATACCTCCAGCAAGACCAGCTGGAGCTCTGACATGCACACACACACGCGCACACACACACACACACACACACACACGTTCACGCCTTGTTTAATGTACTGCTGTTTAGTAGTCAGGGCTTGTTGGGTGTAGGAGCCCAAGTTCTCTCTCTCTCTGAGTCCATGTTGTCTCCTTTGTTCTTGCCAATCCAGTTACACTAGAATTCTTACGTTATCAGCAATACTCATTAACACTCACACGTCTTAATTTAATTTAATGAACCTTTAACTTGTGCGCTTCATAATAAAAATGAAAGATCTTCGCCCAAATGGTCCGACCCTGAGGCTGCAGGTCCAGCAGCTGTTTCCCTGTGAGAGCAGATCAAGGGCTCCTGGTCAGGACAACTGCAGTGGCTGCTGGATTTATGCTCCACCGTGCGGGAGCGGCACGTGCACGGAGATTCCGTATAACGCGGCTGTCGTGGAAATTCTCCGTCGCAACAGGGTCTCTGTAAGGTTAGCTCGTGAGCTCGGAGAATGTCGGTGAAAGAAACACGAACACACAGTTTCTGTGGAGTGACTGATCACTCTACTTTATTCACATTCTCTCAGCCCTTAAATACATGAGGATTACAACATGTACAGTCATGCACATACACTAAACGTTGCTTCTTAAAACATGTTTACGCAAGACAGAAGTTCTTCATCACCCGAACTCGCATCGTCTTGGGGGGGAAAGAGGTTATGTCCTCGTGTCTCTCACCCACGCACTTTCATTCTGAAAGAGAACGATGCTGGATTTCAGATTGTGTTCTAGATGGAACAGAGGAAATACTATACATGTTGACCTTGGTATACACAGTGACGTTTAACAAATGTTCACTGTGATTTTGATCCATGGCAAAAACAGCTCAGAATAAAAACAACGTCACGGGCTTTAAAGTTACAAATAAACTTTACAGCCATAAATTTATTGTTACAGCAGTTCTGACTTTTCTGTACTAGGAAAATGTGATGTACTGCTGCACAGTTTCTATATAAAAGTATATTTCACTACAGCGCGAACTGATTGGCCAATGTGCTGATGCTGCACCAATCACAGGCTGTGCCGGCATGAAGGTTCTGTATTGGGTCCGTGGTGCTACGAGCCTGCTCAGCTTGGGAGAAGCTCGATTACAGTGTTCCTTTGCCCGCCAAGTCATGATGTGTTTAGGCGTAAATGGAATTAGCTTCGGCCATCATATTTCAACGCTGTATTCTGCTTAAAAGATGACCTCAAGAGGGCGTTACCACGGCAATCCTGTTTCAATTGCATACGATTAAGAATGAGGGGATTGTAATATTTATTAAATAACTGGCTAAGGTTTTATCTCAAGTGTACGTAATATTATCTCCCAAAATCTGTGATGTAATGTAGACTACATCTTACTGTAATACAGCATATCGTTTCTTTACCTAATCTTATAATATTATCTTAACTGTAAACCATGATGAATCGTACATCAAAAAGATGGAGGGTTTGGAGACAAAAAAGATTAGAGTGAGAGGATAAAGATTAAATCATACAGCCAGAGTGGCAACCAGTCTATAGCTTACATCAATTAATCAAAGATTCATTATCATAATATGTATAATAATTAATGCTAATCTCAAACCTGCCAGTGTTAAAGACACCTTAAAACCAGCAGGCTGAGGAAGATGAGACTGTGCAGGCATTGAGCTTTTATAAGAAACTGATGACTATGCAGAAATACTGGTCTACTGCCTGAAATATTAATCAGTCAGATAAAAATACTTCACTGTACATTCTATTTTTTTCTAATTCTGTACTATATTAAGTGTAAATGGATAGTATTTGCAGTCATGTCAAGAAACATACTCCCCTTGAAATATTTAGAGTTATATATCTGGCTTTCTTTAAACAAGTTTTATTTATAAAGCTGATATACTGTAATTTCACAAGTGTCACTTAAAATGAACATTTTGACATTCCTTTTATAATTTTATCAAACAGAAATTCAATTGTCTTATGTGGAAAGATGAACTATGTCAGATGTGTCAAAATATAATGAGACACCCAAGATGCTAATGATTAGAACATTTGAAAATATAGTTAGAAAATATCTTGGTAAGATTTGTATTATTTAGGTCTTAAATACCAATTTTGTGTTATATGTCTAGATTTAGGGAGTTCTCTGAGACCTTCAGAAATAATATTGTAGATGCTTAAGAGGCTGGGAAGTGATTTAAGCAGATTAACATAACATTAGAAATCAATCATTCCACTGTCTAGAAGATCATCTATAAGCAGAGAAGATTTATAACTGCTATCAGCTTTGCCTGTCTAGTAAGCTGAATTCAAAAGCAGACCAGAAGCAAAAAGATCCTCCATCTTAGAACATCTAAGAACCTCAAAGCACATGATCTGGAGGCTCTTACCACCGGTGATGTCACAATCCATCTTCCATTTAACAGAGACTGCACAGATGTAATCTACTTGGCAGGGAAGCCTTTCTTGTCTGAAAAAGCCCTTTACTAATTAACGCTGTTGCAAAGCCCAGGATGTCTGGAATAGTGTGTCACGGACAGATTTATGCTACAGTCAAAGGCACAGGTGTTGGCCACAGCACGACGAAACCCAAAGGCAGCAACTGGTCAGAACAACCTCGTACCAACTGCAAAGCACGGTGGCAAAAACGTTACAGTCTGGGGCTGCTCTTACTCCTCAGGGGCCTGGCCAAGCTGCAGTCATATGAATCTGCTTTCATACCAGAAGAGAAAATGAAGACATATGTCATAACCTTGAAGCTGAAGATGTGGCCCTTCCAACAGGATAACGATCCAAAGCAGGAGGTGATGGAGGCTTATGCAACAGCCCAGTCAAAGGCCAGATATGAAGACCACTGAAGTGCAGCGGGTGGGTTTGACACACAGGCTCAGCATCCGAGAAACCCCTCAAATGCTGCACTTGGAAGGACTTCAGCACAGAGGAGTGGGCAAAGTTCTGGTGTATGTCAGAGTCTGGTCAACAGGCAGAAGAAACACCTACAGAAAACTGGCCCTGTAGCAATACTGAAGCCAGGGACGTGAGTGATTTTTTTCTAACAGAAAAGCATGATATCTGGGTAAATTTTTTATGAATCATTTTTGAACCGCTTTTGACAAAATGGCAGTCTGAGAGTCAAGCCAATATAGCAGAAGAAGAGGTGAAGCTCAGTTGGAGAAGGATGGAGACAGTGAGAGGGAGGGCAAGAGGCAAGGGTGTAGCTAGCCCCAAGGACACCAGGTCTGCATCCATCAGAAACACTAAACACAGCCTGAACATCGCATAAACACACTCTAAACATGTGCTTTACATTCCTGTGTTACATAATAGATTTTATTGATATTCATATGTTTTTATATAGTGCTGGTGTCTTCAAATACAAACTTAAAATGCCTGGAAAAAGGAAAACATTAATCTGCTTCATACATGCTTTTCGAACTCTGAATGACTTATTAAAGCATGTAATATCTAAATTTAGGGCTGCAGCCTGAACTTCTTTTAAACTTTTCAACTCTTTTTTGTTGTCGACTTCTAATTGGCTGGAATGTTTCAATTATGCTACAGTTCATAGCACAGCCAGAGTTCTGGTGCAAGAATTATCTTGGCTAAAGGCTTTGCAGAGTTTGATTAACCTTTCTGTTGAAGCCACTGCATGTTTTTTAGATGTCAGGTGGAGCATATCACCTTACTGAGTTTATATTGATCAGAAAGATCTGTCAAAATGAGAAGACAAAGAAACCGGAGTCTGTCCCTGAGGAGAGAGCAGTGATGTTGGAACAGAGGACAGTTGTGCTGCTGTATGGAATGAAGACGTTTTTGTGGAATTTAAAGGCCTTTTGCAGGCAAACCATTCAGTCAGAATAATAATCAGTGTTCTTAGTCTATATTTATGTTATGCATTAAACTGTGCTTGGCACGAATACCCATAAAGACACATAAATCTGTAGCTGTATAACCAATTTTCTCTGTATATCTGCTCTTTTTCTGACAAACCATGAAGTATCAATGATGTGTGATCAGAGATATAAGGTTTGGCATAACACTGAGTATTGTGTTCAATTACAATGTAGGTGTGGATGTGAGCACACTGGTATGTTTGAGATAAGTACACAACTTTCTCAAACGCAGAAAATTGTATATTTGTTTGTCTGTGAGTCTTATAATGATGGCAGGTGGCCAGTGGAAAAGGCAGACTCCAATCTAGAGTAAGCCCTGAGAGAGAGTTTGGTACTCAGAGCGTTGTAAGTCAAAATTAGTAAAGACTATTGACTGTGTGTGTGTGTGTGTGTGTGTGCGCGCACTCCGCAGTGGGCTGGCATTGTGCCATGCTGTTGACTGTCCTCTCCTGAAATATACTCACACACACGTACACACATACACACTACTGTATTTCATTGCCAAGTTTTATTGCCGAGTTTACCTCTTGATCTGTAATGTCACACACACGTCTTGTACAAACTCATACCCAGATAACCAATTTCATCTGGAATACACTGTTCTCCAATCTCCCTCAGTACGTGTGTGTGAGTTCGTATTCTGAAGGGGACATCAGTCCCCTTCGCACACAGTTTATGGTCACCTATCACTCTTATGCTCGTACGTGACCCAGCCCACCAAACCCCTGCCCTTTCATCCACAGTGTTAAGTGGCACACCTATACTTATTTAGTCCTGTGTTCCAGTATCTGAGAAGAGGACTTTTGGTTAAATGTGACACAGATATTGGCGTATCAGGACGGCATAGAACGACCCGTCCAAACTACATTATATACCGTTCAGTTTGTATTTTTCTGCACATTTATATTTTTAATCAGTTCATTTAATAATTTCCCCCTTTTATACGTTTTAAATAGGTTGAAATAACGTTCTCCTTTATTGGTGTTCGTTTCGTTTTCTCCTTGGTTTAATTTTTTTAATTGCTCTCGTAACTCACCCTGTGAAACTCTCGCCTGTCCGGGAAGGCGCTCGTGCCGGGACATTCCATCGCGCGAGAGCTAGCCCCCACTGCGCATGCAGCGGGACAGGTGCATGCACGCAGAATCCATCTTTTACCGGGCAGGAGTCGCGTGAACATTCTCTCATACACAAGCAGAGACAAAAAAGATGCAATATGACAGCGATGCGTGCTAAGCGATCCCCTCTATGAGTAGGAAAGAGCGACGTTATTTAGCCGGGGATTTCATGAGGTAAGACCCTCTCTTTTCATGTATTGTTAAGCCTCGTTTTCTGTTTTTCTCTGAAGGGCAAGTCCTTAGGGATGTTTGTCATACATTTGTCCATGACCTTGAAACTTCTCCAAGTCACTTCTTAATCGATCTCTTTGAACGAATGAGTCTTTTCGCCGGCGTGTGTGAGCGCATTCTGCGCGATACCCGTCCTTAATCAACGTTCTCTCTTGTTCACAAGCCGCCACTGCGGAGATGCAGCTCGCGAGTGTTGGATCCCGTCCCGAGTTTTTTAGACACCTCCGTACCGTACCACCGGGTGAAATATTGACACTAGTTATTAATCTGCACTTTATCTGCATGTGTACGAGGTCTTAAATGCTTTTATAGCGTACTTAAATGATTGTATAGCGCATAATATTTGGCAAGACCGCTTCAGATAACCAGAAGGTTTTGTCCTCCGTATTGTGCATAAGCTGTGATTAGCAGCTGTGTACGAAGCCCTTTTGTACGGTTTGTGCCAAGTGTGTGGGACATTTAATAAGCCGGTTAGAACCATTTCACAACTCGATTGACCGCGACTGACCAACTCTTACATGTTAGCGCGGTGTAACTGCCGTACATGGTTTCGTTATATGTGATCATTAGTTGTGCACAGGACAATAGAAGAGAACTCGCGAAAAATGTGGAATTGCAGACACATACGAGTGACTGCGTCGCGCTGTGTTTCGTGTGCGTGCGTGTGTGTGGTGCAGGTGTGCAGTCATGGTTGTGAGGGGGTTGTTCTTGTTGCTGCTGTTGGTCCAGTTTTCTGCTGAGGGCACAGCGAAAGAAGGCGGCAAACCCAAGAAAGGCAAGAAAGGCAAACAAGTCGTCTGTCCCTCGTGAGTGTCTTTCGACTTCTCTCTCTGCCATTCTCCTTCTCTCTTTCTCATTCTTTCTCTCTCTCTCTCTCTCTCTCTCTCTCTCTCTGTCACCCAACTCCCACACACGTTATGAGCATTTTACACTGAAATATGTTTAAATCTAGAGACATAATGCTACCTTGATACATGTCCAAAGGGAAGTGACCTGCCCTTTTAAAAATAAATTAAGTCTGCTAATCAAAATAAGGTAAGTGTGACAACATTTTGGGGGCCAAAAAATTGTTTTCCTATCAGTGTTTTACACACACACACACACACACACACACACACACACCTAGAGGGCTATTCTGTAATGTATCAGGTGTGGGCCTATGGCAAGGGTGTTGGCAACAGAGAATTACAGCTCCATTAAAGAGGGTTTCCGTGTTCTGAATAATCTCAATGCTGATCCGCGGTCAGCTGCATTTTCCTTTCCTCTCAGCAAACCACAAATACGAATGTTCCCAGACCAGCTGCTGCAGTGAAACCCCGTGCTGTTAATCCCTGGGTGACCAATTATGGGGGTCTTATTTGTTTCTTTTTGCCATGTTTGTATCGAGGCTTCCGATCAGGGTTTGTGTGTTAAGGCTCTAGGACAGGAACATGGAATACATCCAGTAAAGCAACAGCCACCCAAAGAAAATTAACCTGCCTAAAAGAAAAATCTATACATATTTACTTGGATTTTAAAGGCAGTTATTGGATCCATGTATCACCCTTGGTGAATGATAGACCTGTCCCGTGTCGTGATGGATCTGCACCTGTCTCTGAGTGTGTGTGTGCGTGTGTTGGAAATCTGTGTAGTGTTTAATGACTAATCTCAGGAGTGATTCTTTCATATGGTGCTTTTCGGGTCCTGTAGTCGCCACCAGTGCACTAGAGGTTCGTTTTCAGGCTGCGCAGCGGTCAGTATTCAAACGCGTCTGGCTTCACAACACAGAAGGCCCCAGAATCATCAGTCTGGGGTTGTTAAAGACCTATTAACACAGGAAGAGCACACATTGATGGCAGCTGTCCTGTTGGTACATACCCATAGCTTTAAGAGTCTATCTCGACGGTGTCACTTGCGATCTTAAGGGGTTGGTGTATTCCTGCCGAGTCAGACCGAAGAGACTCATCAGAGTGGGAGGCAGAGGAGGAGCCAATGATATGCGGCGAACAAACCTAACGATTTACCGTATGGCAGAAGGGCAGAGCGATGCCGCTGTTTCGTGTTTGATTGCTCTGCGTTTGATTGCTCTGGTCTGGAGTGATTAAACGTGGGGGCCGGAGTGAAGAGGCGGGTTCGTGCCGTGTGCCTCTTTGATCACACACGTGTGTGTGTGTGTGTGTGTGTGTGCATCCGCCCCTCCCTTGCAGGCAGCTGTCAGCGGAGGACCTGGACCGCGTCCCCGCCAACTCCACGAGCAACATCCTTAACCGCCTGCTGGTGACCTACGACTCCCGCATACGCCCCAACTTCCAAGGTGCCGGCTCCTTCCTCCCCACCACCACACCCCTTAACACGACTCCACGCAGTTAGCGGAAACTTGTAAGTCAGATGTAACCCAGTGCACAGAATGAGCTGCGGTTGCGTCATGGACTTGGAGGAGTCCGATGGCCACTTCTGAGGTTGGTGTGTGATCGCATGCAAAGTTCACCGGGGCAAACGTTCCATACGCGATTGGGTGAAAGAAAGGAAGGGCGGAGCTCCACTCTGGAATATGAAAGCGATGAGAACAAAGCTTACAGGAACAGGAGGCTTGTAGTTCTGGGTGAGATCCAGGATCAAGAACATCTATTTAATATTCATAAAAGGGGGAGCAAGGATGGGTCGATGTGGGTGGGGCAGCAAAAGAGGGAGTGGCTAACTAAGTTATGCACTGGCATTGGTTTTGTAATGCTATGTAGATCTCTAGAACATGTACATCAGCATGTGGATGGCTGATGTGGAGCTGATTTGCATGCGGGGCCATAGACAGACTCATTTGAATGGTGATTTGGTTTAGGGACGGTATGGAACTCTAATCGCGCACAATGATTGGACAGTAACTTGGGGGCAGTGTGGCAGATAATTGCGTGTCTTTGCAGGATTGGAGCGAGCCCTTGCGATCTATGGCCCTCCCTCTCATGTCTACAGACTTTCCATGTCAGTATATGTTGCAGCTGGACTGTTCTAGCTATGATGTTTGTTTGTTTATGATTTTGTATAGTACGAGACTGGTACAAGGACGTGCTAACACATTAGTGTGCTCAGATGGGGGTGTATTTGCTAACATTCCCCTGGAAGACAGATGTTCATGTGCATTGCCTCCGTGTGTGTGTGTGTGTGTGTGCAGGCATTCCAGTGGAGGACAAGGTGAACATTTTTATCAACAGCTTCGGGTCCATCCAGGAGACAACAATGGTAACTGCACTTCAGAGCAATGACCTTCCTTCTGCATTTTTAATGATCAAAACAGCAGACATTAAGTCATGGTGATCGCAGACGTTCACACATTACGTCATGGTGATCTCAGCCATTCGACCATGAACACGTGTTTTCAAGATCTGTTTTACTACATTAAAGAACTGACTTGTACATCTCTCTCTCTCTCACCCTGTCTCCTGTCTCTGTATATGTCTCTCGGCCAGGACTACCGCGTGAACATCTTCCTGCGACAGCGGTGGAATGACCCGCGCCTTCGCCTGCCGACGGACTTCAAGTCGGACGCTCTCACCGTTGACCCCAAGATGTTCCAGTGTCTCTGGAAGCCTGACCTGTTCTTCGCCAACGAGAAGAACGCCAACTTCCACGATGTCACGCAGGAGAACATCCTGCTGTTCATCTTCCGCAACGGCGACGTGCTCATCAGCATGAGGTGAGGACATCTGGGGTCAGAGGTCGGTTAAAATGGTCAAGGAAAGGGGACGGGAGGACACATGCGGGGCGGGAGGTCGTGTCTTCATGGAGACGGGATGCATGTAGCAGATTCTTGCCTTTGCATGTGTATAACACATCTGCAGGACTGTGCGCCATCGACAGAAACCTTAGCGGTGCACTTAACTCAAATAAACAACGAAATACAAGGTCCCAAGAACAAGTGGTCCTGTGCCTCAACTAGGGGAAAGTTGATCCAGCCGATAGTGTAAGTTGAGCTGTAGGAGAAGACTATTGTATTAAGCAGATTTGAAAGTAGAATTTCAATAGTAATTAAATCCCCCATTGACTGAGAGTTTTGGTGATCATGATGTAAATCTTAATGAAAGATTTGTTTACAGTTCTGAAAGCTGATGATGTCTTTGTGTAGCCTATAGGATTTTTAAATTGATAGTTTTAAATTGAAGTTTTTTAAATTAAAGTTACAAATTTTAGTTGTGATTATACTTGATATTATCCCCCAAAAACCGGATACCTCCCATTTCATCCGCATGGTTCTTCCTTCCATATAAAGATGAAAATCTGTCTGATAATACACACAAAGATCAGTGAAGACCAGACACACATGAAACCAAAAGTGAGGGGCTTGGTTACAAATGAAGGGGCGTGACAACTGATTATGACAACAAAAACATATGGAACACGAAAACAAGGACATGACTGACAGGCAGGGGGCGGGGCCAGACGTGACAATATGACAAAAATTATGTCTGTCCAGACACAGGTACAACTTTGCCACTGCCTCATCTTACCCCATTCTACATCAACATTCACATGCACTCTTCTTTTTAAGGCTTTTAAAACTGGATTTATGTAGCATTTAAAGGCAGCTCAGTGGCCTCCTGGCTGGCTGGACCTTCCCTGCCCCGTTCTTCCACGCGTGGATGCGTTCCACCCTGGGCCGGACCGGGATTTATTGTTACGTGCTGGTTATTATAGCGCGGGCAACCTTCTTCATGCCGAGCACATTAGCGGCAGCCCCAGCATTATGGAGGATTAGCACACAATAATGCCACGGGCCTCGCTAGTGTCGTAGCCCTCGAAATTCATACTTGTCAAGCATTAGAGGGAGTGTCAGTGTGAGCACTCTGGTGTGTCTCTATTTTTCTCTCTGTTTCCCTTTCTTTCTTGTCTGTTTCTGTCACTCTATTTCTCTCTTGCTCTCTGTCTCTATTTCTCCTTTTCTGCTTTTCTCTCTCCACTCTGTCCAGATGATGATGACACTTCTGGGATTTCGGGGATGTGAGTCCAGGTCCAATTCAGGCTCCATGTGAAGGGTGTGCTTGACAGGAGTGTGTGTGTGCGTGCGTTTGTATGTGTGTGTGTGTGTGTGTGTACACGACAGTGTGGAGAAGGAGGGATGTGAGCTTTGTGCTGTTGTGCAGTGTGTAAAGGGCATCATGGCAGATGAAAGGATGTCCAGGGGTTTCACTCACCTCACTGTGAGTGTGAGTTTTCAGCACATGGTTCCCTCTATAGTGTGTGCTCGTGTGTGTGTGTGTTTGTGCTTGTGAGTGTGATTGTATATGTGTGTGTTTCTTAGCACAATACTCTCTTAATGTTCTTTCTTCCCTTCCTCTCCCTGTAGTACTCACTGTCTCTCTCTGTCTCTCTCTATCTCTCACTGTCTCTCTCTCTCTTTTTACCATTAGCTCCCTCTCTCTTTTTCATCCTCTGTTTCTGTCTTTCACTCTCTCTATGCATCTAGCTAACTACCCATTTCTCTTATCTCTCTTCTCTTTCTCTCTCTCTCTATCTCTCTGTCCTTCCTCTCCCTCTTTCTCCATCTTTCTCTTCATCTGCTGCTGCAGCACCACGTGAAACCAGGACCTAATGAACCTTGCAGTGTGTGTGTGTGTGTGTGTGTGTGTGTGTCTGTGTACGTGTGTTAGTGTGTGTGTGTGTGTGTGTACTCTGTCTGCTCTAAACGTGCAGACAGTGCTCAAATAGACTATCTGAACCTTATTGATATATATGTATATATGTGTGTGCATGCTTCTGTAAACAGAAGATACTACCATCTTTTATTTGAACCTATATGTGTGTGTCTGTGTCTGTGTGTGTGCGTGTTTGTGTGTGTGTGTGTGTGTGTGTGTCTGTGTGTGTTTGTGTGTGTGTGTGTTTTAGGTTGTCTGTCACCCTGTCTTGTCCTCTGGATCTCCAACTTTTTCCCATGGACACACAACTGTGCAAGATGCAACTGGAAAGCTGTAAGCACACACAAATACATACACACACACACATACACACACAAAAACACCCACACACACACACACACACACACACACACACACACACACACACAAACAAACACAGACATGCACCCACACACACATAAACACATACAAACATACACACAGAGACACACACAAACACACACACAAAGTCATGTGGCTGAACACTGTAGTAACACTGTAGTTCTTTGTTATTAGTGTGATTAATACTATGTCACTAGTACTGGCACTGATATGTAAGCTTTGTATTTTGAGTGTTTGAGGAAAACGAATAGTCACTGGTGTGTGTGTGTGTGTGTGTGTGTATGTGTATGTATGCAGATGGCTATACCACGAAGGATCTGGTGTTCATGTGGCAGTCAGGGGACCCAGTTCAGATGGATGAGATTGCCTTGCCACAGTTCGATGTCAAGCAGGAAGATATTGAATATGGCAACTGCACCAAATTCTACCCTGGCACAGGTATATACACACACACACACACACACAAACACACACGTACACACACAAACAGTTTTGCATCAGAACAAATGCACACACAATCTTCCTTATCCACTTGCTATGTGGCTGTCCAAAAACCATCAGTCCTGCACGTGCACGGCCCCACGTGCACGGCCCCACGTGCACACCCACACGTGCACGGCTCCACGTGCACGGCTCCACATGCACAGCACCACATGCGCCGCAGCGAAAATGCTGACCTCTGCTGGCATCTGTGGTCGGCGGCCAAGCAGAATCGATGCCTTCACAGAGCTTGGACGTAAGGGTGGATGGGTGCTGATCTTTTAATTGTTAGTCTCTATGTGCAGGACGCAGTCAGTGTGTGTTAATGTGCAAGATCATGCAGCCTGAATTACAGCATAAATATATATATATATATATATATATATATATATATATATATAGTGTGTGTGTGTTTTGCGTTTGTGATCATATATGCATTGAATAGCGCACAAGGCATATTTAATCTTCAGTGTGTGTGTGTGTGAGTATAGTTTGTGGGTCTATCCATGTGGGTACTGTAGTGTTCAGGTCTGAGAGGTTTCAACCTCACTCGGGCTCACAGTGTTCTCAGAGCTGTGAGAAATATTGTCATACCCAGATGTGCTATTCTCATGCTGTGCATAGCCTAGCTGTTTAAATGTTCTGATAGGAGTAATACGATTGGCTGGGGAGATGCTCATAAATCACCACGCCCTCCTATTCATATCCCACTTTAGCCAAAAGCCTTTTGTGCAAAGTGTCCGTGGAAACCGCGAACGCTTTTCGATACGGCTTGATGTCCCTGCGGTGACTGTGCAGCTTGTACCAATTACCTGTCAGAAGCCAGAGGGCCTACTGTACACAGCATGTGTGTGTGTGTGTGTGTGTGTGTGTGTGTGTGTGTGCACGCATGCGCATGTGTATGTGACTGATACTGCAGTTCTTTAACTGGGGCTTTGCGTGTGTGTGCCGCATATAACCTAGAAGCCTTTCTACTTCCCACACACTGGCAATGAGCGAAGGCATTCACACGTAGAGACTTAAACACGCATGGGCATGTACACACACACACACACACATACACACACACTCCTTGTTTAATGTACTGCTGTTTAGTAGTCAGGGCTTGTTGGGTGTAGGAGCCCAAGTTCTCTCATATGTCTTTACTCTCATACAGTGTTCCATTTGCCTTCTTATGTAATAGCAATAAGGACCATAAATCTAACTTACTGCATTCCTTCTGTCTCTGTCTCTCTCCAGTTCTCTCTCTGTCTCTCTCTCTCTCTCTCCTGGTCTCTCTCTGTCTCTCTCCAGTTCTCTCTCTGTCTCTCCTCTCTCTCCTGGTCTCTCTCTGTCTCTCTCTCTCTCTCTCTCCTGGTCTCTCTCTGTCTCTCTCCAGTTCTCTCTCTGTCTCTCCTCTCTCTCCTGGTCTCTCTCTGTCTCTCTCTCTCTCTCTCCTGGTCTCTCTCTGTCTCTCTCCAGTTCTCTCTCTATCTCTCCTCTCTCTCCTGGTCTCTCTCTGTCTCTCTCCAATTCTCTCTGTCTCTCCTCTCTCTCCTGGTCTCTCTCTGTCTCTCTCCAGTTCTCTCTCTGTCTCTCTCCAATTCTCTGTCTCTCCTCTCTCTCCAGGTCTCTCTCTGTCTCTCTCCAGTTATCTCTCTGTCTCTCTCTCTCTCTCTCTCTCCCTCTCTCTCTGTCTCTCTCTCTCTCTCTCTCTCTCTTGCTGAGTCCTTGTCTGAGTGCGCTGTTCCGTAAATCCGACCTGTCAATATGAGATTAGTCTCATCAGTGGAACGGAGTGTGAAGTACAAAGTATATTTATAGTTAAGTGGAAAAATTCTTGCTTCAAAATAGAACAATAAATCATAAATATACAAACAAATAATTCAATGGAAACACATTTACATCATGGCTTGCCAATCCAGTTGCACTAGAATTCTTACGTTATCAGCAATACTCATTATAAAAAAGAACAATGCTGAAAATCACAAACCCGTGCAACACGCATGCGTCTTAATTTAATTTAATGAACCTTTAACTTGTGCGCTTCATAATAAAAATGAAAGATCTTCGCCCAAATGGTCCGACCCTGAGGCTGCAGGTCCAGCAGCTGTTTCCCTGTGAGAGCAGATCAAGGGCTCCTGGTCAGGACAACTGCAGTGGCTGCTGGATTTATGCTCCACCGCGCGGGAGCGGCACGTGCACGGAGATTCCGTCTGACTGACGTGAAACCCGCAGTTCTCGGAGGGCGTCGTGCTGACTGACATCAAATAGTGAAGAGAATTTTACGACGTTAGGGGCTGTGTGAAGAATGTTGGTGAAAAGAAGGATGTTTCATTGAAATGACTAATAAGTAATGTAAAAAGGCCTACGTAAGCCCTTATTTTAGAACACTTAATTACAGCATTATTACCGAGGCATCGTTATGAATTAATCAGTGTCAGTTCATTATAATGAATGAATCAATAACACACAAAAGGGCACACTGTTATTGATGTGAAGTGCTACTCGAACTTATTATGCAGGAGTGCTAATAGTGCTTTGGTACATATGCACAGATGTAATGAAACTATGAACTAGTAAATTTCACCCGCCAGCATCAGGGTTTCATGAGTGTCCTCTTGTGGACAACCTTGAGTCTGTTAAATGTCAGTGAGTGAGTTACAAGTTAGGACCACAGGATTCTTTGCCTCTAAACATGCTAGACTTGGAAACTCCTTGTGAGATCCAACAGGGTTAGTCCCCATTTGGAAGGGTCCACCTGTGCATTTGTCCCTGTGCCTGTACGTCTGTGCCTGTGCCTGTACGTCTGTGCCTGTACGTCTGTCCCTGTGCCTGTAAGTCTGTCCCTGCATCTATAACTCTGTTTGCATGTATGTAAGTCCATTCCCATGTCTGTATCTCTGTCCCTGTGCCTGGAAGTCTGTCCTAGTGTCTACACATCTGTTCTGCAAGTCCGTTGTCCTGTGTTTGTAAGTCCATCCTGGATCTGTTAGTCTTTCCCTGTCTATGAGTCTGTCTCAGTGTCGGTAGGTCTGTCCCCAAGCCTCTAAAGTTTGACCCTGTCTGTAAGGCTGTCCCCATGTATGTTAAGTCTGTTCCTATGTCTGTAAATCTGTCCCCATGACTGTCATGTCTGTCCCTGCATGAGCAGAATTTACCAAATGGTCTGCCCCCCCCCCCCCCCCTGGTTTATGAAGTGCAGATTTGTATATATGTGAGTGAGTTCTGAACATCAGAACCCTGGGCACTGTGCCAAACCTCAAAGCTCTTCTGTCACTGGCCTCAAGCACACAGAGGGACACAAGGGCACACGGAGCAACATTAGACTGTGTGTGTATGAGATGCTGAAATCTGGGTTCCATCCAAAACACTGTGGTGCCACTGTGCCAGGTGTCCATCTCTTTGCTGCTGTGCCCTCTAGGCGTAGTTGGGTGTTGGATTTTTATTGGTTGTTGTTTCTTAGTGGTTTTAAGGCCTCAATTTAATTTCTCAAAGAAGCTCCACCCCCTCAAACCAAGACATATTTTCATAGTATCCAATATAGGAGAAATCTCCAGCGTCATACAAAAATCTGTTGCTTTCGTATCAGGCGATCTAAATTTCCCCCTCTCTGTTTCTCGTGGGTTCTCATGGCAGGGCATTACACCTGTGTGGAGGTGATCTTCACCTTGCGAAGGCAGGTAGGCTTCTACATGATGGGGGTCTACGCCCCCACCCTCCTCCTCGTGGTCCTGTCCTGGCTCTCGTTCTGGATCAACCCTGATGCCAGTGCAGCGCGCGTTCCGTTAGGTCAGTCTGCCTGCCAATCAATGTAGTATCCAATCGCTGCAAACCATGCGCCCCGTATTCCTGAATTAGATATTGTGCCGCTGTATGACAAGTTTTACCTGATTTGCTGAGTGCCACAACATCTAAATCAGGAATACAAAGTGCTCTTAAATAATAATTAGGTGATTAATTTGCACTGAAACGCAATATAATTGAAAAAAAAAGAAAAAAAGTAATGAAAGAGCCCTTTTTTAATTGGGAGGAACATCAATCATTCAGTGCATTCTCCATCATTCAAGCCCCACCTTTCTTTCTTTCCACATCTCTGCATGTCTGACCTCTCATAGGCTCCACCCCCCTTTCATCTGCCCATCTGTCCATTGCAAGGACATAAAGTGCTGTGAGGTCAGTTTATGGGGTTTGTAGTTCTTTGAACTAGTTCTAGTTCTTGCGGTGAACATATGCAGGTAAACTCTCTCTCTCTCTCTCCCCTCCTTGCAGGTATTCTGTCCGTTTTGTCACTCACCTCTGAATGTACTTCTTTGGCCTCTGAACTGCCAAAGGTCTCGTATGTGAAGGCCATTGATATCTGGATGATGACATGTCTGTTCTTTGGCTTTGCATCTCTGGTGGAGTACGCTGTGGTCCAGGTATATGTGTACGTGCATGCATGCATGTGTGTGTGAGAGAGACAGAGATAAATGTCTAGTACAGAAACGTTTCATGTATAAATGTGACTGTTTGAATCACAGACTTTGTTTCTGATTGGTGGAAGTGTACTCGATTCCTGTGTATATATCCGTGTGTATGATTGCATGTGTGTGTGTGCGCACTTGTATGTGTGTGAGTGATTTGTGTGTGTTTATGAATATGTGTGTTTGTGTGTTATTTTGTTTGTGTGTGTGTGTACGTGTGTATCTGTATGTTTTAATGTATGTTTTCATGAGAAGGCGTGTGTTTGTGTCATACTTTGTGTTATCTCTTTGACTGATGTCACCTCCCAGTATTATGCAAACGTCTTAGGCCACCATTAGATTTATTATTTAATATAATAACCATATATAACTACTTCTCTGTCACTTTATTTAAGATATTAACAGAAAGTACAGGAAATATGTACATAAAAATAAAACAAATGTTCGGAACAAAATGACAAGTAAAAGTCAGTATTCAGTGTGCCCTCCCATGATTCTAAGTACATCATGGACTCTTTTGGGGAGAGTTTTCTGAACTAATCTATTATGCCAGGCGTCTTTCAGCACCTCCCATAGCTCTTCTTTATATTGAGTCTTTTCCTGGTATTGTGTAAAGGGAGATCACACCAAACACTTCCCACTGTAGCGGATAGAAGGTGTTTTTTTTAATACTGCGTACAAAATTCCTGTTTTTCGTGATTGTATTCTAGTAAAGAGAGTCAGAAATAATTACATATGGTCATTATCATCGCTAAAACACCAGATCTAGAGGTGGACCTTTGCACAGTACCTTTTCTATCACTTTGGCTAAGCTTTCTGCAGCCCGTAGACCTGAGTTCTATTTCAGCACCATGGACAGCGTGTCACAATGTATAGTATGACTCATACTCTCACATGTAGCTCCCAATATATTACAGTCTTCATGTGCTTAAACATGTGCTTTGGTAATTTCATGCCCAGCACATTATGTGCCCTGTATACCATGTAGTTTATTTTCCATAAGGCAAGTAGTTGTTTTCTGTGAAAAAAAAACAATAGTTGCAATAGGAACTACAAGGACCACATCACAACTCAGCACAGTGTCTAAATACAGTGCACGCTGGTCTAAACCCAGCATGAGTATTTGATAAGTTGTCCTCCTCTTTGCATCCCGTTGACTCAGCGCTCTATAGCATCATAGTCGCGAGTCCTATTTCAGCACCATGGACAGCGCATCACAGCATGTGGTGTGCTACCTTCTCAGAACCTTGGACAGCGTCTGTAGCCTACCATACCATTTACTTAGGACCGTGGACAGTGTGGGTTCCTACATTTAGCTGGGTTTTGAGTGATAGTTTGAGCCTGTACAGTATATAGTATATTACCCTTCACTCTTTTTGAGTGAGTGCATTTCTGAAATACAGGTTGAATCATTTTCACTCGGTGGCCAAATCAGTACCTACATTAAAAATGTATTTGATTTGTTTAGCTAAATGTTTTGTAAAAGCTCAGCCGCTGTTGAGAGGGGTGTATCTGATGTGTGTGTATGTGGTCGTGCAAAACAGAAGCTTGTGAGAAGTACGGTCCAATCAAACCAATCAAACCCCAGGCAGTCCCACCCTCTAGTGGATACAAGAATCCCAGTTTGTTGTAGCGGGGGTTGTCATGCCTATTCAGCAACATGGATCACTGTGATGTGTCCTTAAAGGCTGAGCTCAGGTTTGCCCGCTGTGTACTCGTGTTTGTGTGTCTTTGACTGCCAACGTAGCATTGCGCTGAACTCGTTTTCCATTCAGGAGAAGTTAACGTTCCCCCGGATTCATGTGGCAGGTTATGCTCAACAGTCCCAAGCGCATTGAGGCAGAGAAGGTGAAGATGGCTCAGAAGGAGAAGGAGAAGGAGAAGGAGGGAAAGGAAGCCGCCAAAGGCAGCGCGGCTAACGGCACCGGCGGCACGCCTGTTCACGTCAGCACCCTGCAGGTGAGGGCGGGGTCACACCCTGCACACCTGAGCACCAAGACCTCTGCAGGCAGCTGTCCCGAGCTTCGCTGAATTGTCACCTGACCTCGTGTCCTTAACAAGGACAGGTGATTCAGTACTGAAACTGGACACAGCTGTACGTGTTCAGAATATGAAGGCACCGCGGACCTTTTTCGCAGCTGAGTGGCGCAGTGGGTTAGTGTGTGTGATGGTGGTGGTGGTGGCATTGTGTACGTTGTAATAATTCATTTAAATGTGTAATCTAATCGAGAATGAGTCTGCAGTACATGTTGATGTTATTGAATAGCTGGGTGTGGGAGTAGGAGTTGAAATGGCTGTTGAGTCAGCTGCTCAGAGCATGCTCAGTGCTCAGTCTAGACCAAGGTGCATCCAGACGACAGCAAAGGTTTATGGGGGATTGAGTCTAATGTGACCCGATGAGTAAGTGGCCTGGAGAGAGGAAGAAACAGTACATAGGGGACACTTCTGTGTGTGTGTGTGTGTGTGTGAAGCTTCTGGTAACAGTAATATCAAAGAGCTGCATGAGGTTATGATGACTGAAATAGCTTGTCCTGAGTTTGGAGAGGTCATTCTTTGTCATGGTCATTGCTTATGTAGTTGTGCCCCTTGTGATTTAATGATGTGTAGAGCTATCAACTGTGCAGATAACTAGTTTTGGATAAAACACTCATGGTTATTATATAGCATAGTTAATATGTTAGGGTCTGCATGTTAATTTTGTTTTTGTGTAGACATAAATAAAGGATGTTCCACAGTGTCCACACAGTGTCAGTGTGTGCATGCTTGTGTTCATCTTTGTGTGTTTGTCTCACCAATGTCCTTGTACTCTAGGTGGTTGAAAACCGCTGTAAGAAGGTGTGCACCTCCAAATCGGACCTGCGCTCCAACGACTTCAGTATCGTGGGCTCTCTGCCGCGCGACTTCGAGCTCTCCAACTTCGACTGCTACGGCAAGCCCATCGAGGTGGCCGGCGCGCTCGGCAAGGCGCCCAGCAAGAACGACAAGAAGCCGGCGCCCCCCAAGCCCGTCATCCCGGCCGCGGCCAAGCGCGTCGACCTCTATGCCCGTGCCCTCTTCCCTTTCTCCTTCCTCTTCTTCAACGTCATCTACTGGTCCGTCTACCTCTGAGGACCTCGGCGGGTGCGGGTGTGTGGGTACGTGTTTGTGAGCATGCGTAACTGCGAGGGGACGTTGCAAGCATGTCGGAAGTATAAAAGACTCTGCCGATGTTTCCTATTGGGGCATAACCGGGCCAGACAATGAAGCGGAACCAAAAGACTCGCGTCTTACTCATTACCCACGTCTTGGTGTCGTCTGCCATATTGTGTGTAGCTGCTTGGTATTTGGGGCTTCAGAGACCGTGAAGTGTTGCCGTGGTGTCCATAAGAAAATGCAAAAGGCTTTTAGCTTCTTTTTTTTTTTGACGGCATGACTTTGCAGAAAAGTTGTGTGCAAGAGTGCCGTCTGGCTAGTCACTCAGTATCGGGACCGTCCACGTCTTTGTGTGTCTGTGTGTCTCAATATATGCCGTGGAGAAAGACCTCTTTTTCGCACGTGAACACGTGTTCTCCATGCTGCAGAAGGATGGTACCCCATGTACACAGACTGCTCCCCCCCCCCCCGGGGTTTATTACCTCTGACTCAGATGTTGGATCTGTATGCTCTCAGAAGACTGACGCAGAAGGACTGTCTCATACCATTGTGTAGAAATAATGGTCTGGAGCTGCATTTCAGCCTTATAATAAAGACTCATTCATTAACCTTGTCGATTGGTGCCTTTCTTTAACACTCTCAGAGCCAATAGGAGCCTCAGTCTTAATCAGGAGGTTGATATTTAATACATAGTTGCTGATATTAAGTTCGATATTAAATTACTAAACACAATGGATTGTCCACAGTTATCAGCAAAACAGAGTCCTGTTAGAGGCCTCAGCAACAGGACCACAGTCGTCACCCCTGTTCTGTGCAGATACGTTTGTGGTGTCCATTTACCCACTCTGTTTCACACATCTGCTGTGAAATCCTACAAGAGGCGAAAAGCCATTGAGCCTCCACACGGCTGGAATTAGCAGATTTCAAAGCAGTCATAGATGTACAAAATGTCTAGAGGAAAAACAATAGACAGGGTTCAGAAAAGGGGGGAAAAAAATCAATATCCCAGCTGACATCAGTGTTATTCGGGGTTTTCGCAACAGGAAATAAGCAAGAGTTGCTTTGCTCATTTGTGCTGAACTCCTGGTTATGGGGAAGGCTGTGCGGTTCACAACAGGAAACACCAAACCGAGAATTAAGGAATCCACAACACAGCCTCAGACACCAAGCACAGGTGAATATGACAAGTCTTTCATTTATGCACAGTGATAACACAAAGAGCAAGCAAGGTTGTGAGATGCTCTCTAGCTCTAGGGCTGAGTGTCCATCTCTTACTCCTCCCCTAATAAACCACCACTTGCTTCATAACCTTGTGGTGGTGACCAGGCAGTGGGAGGTCTCATAATAATAAGAAACTATTGTTATTTCTGTGCTGTATGTCTGTGGCGGTACGCATTGATAAATTAGACCTATTACCAATGTATTTGTAGATTACTGTAAGGTAGATGTTAATCTTTCTGCATTGCTGAGTAATTAATCAAAAGAACTTCATCTATACCATCAAAATGTATAATCTACGTTAAACTGAAGTTTTGTTTTTCTATTTTCTAATTAGTGCCAAACGTTAACCCTCCTACTAACATTACATAGCCTAGTACATCATGGCCAGGGTCCGCATGTTTATGTTTCTTCTGTTTGCCTCTAATCCAGACAGAGTCCCAGGTTTGTGAATGTGCCAGTTTACACACAAATGTCTGCAGTTTAGTCTTTTTACCAAGTTTGATGGCTGTGTCTTGAAAATTAATGGAGTTATAATCTATGGGTTACTATTGGAGAATGGAGGGATAAATGAAAGAACAGAAGGTGTAGAGAGGGCATCATCAGTAAAAGGAGAGAGGAGGATAAAGAAGGGATAAAAGAGACAGAGGTCTGAAAAGTGGATGAGTCATTTTTATCCTTCCTCAGATCAGGCACAGGAAGTCGATGAGGAAAGCAAGACTAAAGAAACACAAAACAACTATTGTGGGTATAGGACGAAGGTTTATAGATGGTTTGGTGGTTCTATCTTAGAAACTGTAGACCTGTAGAAGTAGCGTTCAAAATCAGACCGACTTCTACGCTGCCAACAGTATAGACTAAATTACAGGGCTAATTGGCAAACGCTATATCCTAATCTCCTCCCGGTCAAACAAGCACCTGCATCTGTTTCTACTGAACTTGTGGCACAGTAACTTTACTACAACTCAGATATTTGGTGTTTATTCCAGAAAAAAACAAATAACTGTAAAAATATTTATACGATATAAATTATCGTAAACCTCCACTGTTGCCAAATACCGTATTCTGCTCAATTCCTGTTTAAATGAGAATCGTGTGGATTTAAATCGGAGTCATTGGCATTTGGTTTGGTCTATATGATTCTGTTGAATAGTCGCTCTTTAAATATTTAATATTAATGTGAGGTGTGTAATGATGCCCTTTAAACTTATCTATATCAGTTTCACTTGTTTCTGGTTCAAACTGCAACTTTAGACGGAACATTCCACCAGTGTTAAGTGGCGTGACAACAAGGTCTCCTGGCGCCCTCTGTTGGAGCTTTTGAAAACTAAAATAAGAAAAGTTATTGTGCACATGGAAGTATGGGAAAGGTAGTTTTCCTCACTCTGAAACAACCCTATATAATATACATGGAGCATATAGTAGTGTATTAGACTGCATATTAACACTGAGAATGGTAAAAGCACATTGTGTATTTGAGGTGCCACAGAATATTTTAATGTATGTTTTAATAAATGGCATAATTATGTTTGACCTATTTGTAAAATAAGCTTATTCTAAATGATCGAAGGCAGCTGAGAAAGTCCATGTTAAAGGCGCCAGTTTAAAAAATTTTAATTTGTGCCTACAATAAGTAATTTACTGATTCTGACAGCGAGACGTTGATAAAGGAGAAGAGAGAAAATAATTAGTAATACTAATACTACGTATATAATGAGGAATGACTGAGAAAGAGTTAATTAACTCTATGTCGTGCAGTAAGACAGTAAGACATTGTCCCCCAATCCTAACTGTAACATGTTTAAAACAAAGCAACACACTTTCCCTCACAAAAATCAAGTGATTTCTAAGTAAAACAAATCAATAGACCAAGTCCCTGTGCGCCCCTAGATCGCGACGTTGGTTAACTGTGAGGGCAGCTTCGGTTGCGCTCGGCTGTTTCCGGTTCCATCAGTATTCTTCCCGTGTCCGTCGTGCTGAAACGGTTCTCAGGGACGGACCCGCAAAGGAGGGGAGCGAGAAACCCGCATCATCGCGCACCTCTCTCCCCTAACCGACGCGGTACCCGACCTAATCATCACTGCCCTCGAGAAAGGAAATCGTTTTTACTGTCGTTTGCTTTTAACATGAGTCGAGGCTGTAAGACGCTCGCTGTTTTGTGAACAGTGCTCATTTAGTAGATGTCGTCGCCTCGCGACGAGAAATACAAAAGACGATGAATTTATCGGGTTTGCTCTTACCCGCTTTATGGGGAATTGCGCTCAGCGGATCACCTAGCGTCCAAATCGGTAAGCACACAGTCTATTTCTTCTTTCTACTTCTGAAAAAAACTTAATTTTGAACGCACATCTTTCAAACGCTCCGACAGTCTGTAATAAAAATCAATGGATTGTGATTGAAGTACACCCACATGTCACTATGACTACATTCTGCGCACGAAGCCTCACGCACTCTGGCCTTTTCAAATTAACCGATTTCTGACCGTCTTTCTACAGGCGGCCTTTTCCCGCGAGGAGCAGACCAGGAATACAGCGCCTTTCGGATCGGAATGGTGCAGTTCGGCACCGCCGAATTCCGTCTCACTCCTCACATCGATAATCTAGAGGTAGCCAACAGCTTCGCCATCACCAATTGCTGTAAGTCGATACTGGTTTACACCAGCTCTAGAATTCATTATTTTTGTTTTGTGGCGGACCTTTATGTTTCTCTGATCAGAAAGTGCATTCCCTCACTTATTATTTGAACTACCTGTGCTGCCCAGGATGTTAAATATTTTAGGAATTTTTTAGATATGTTAGATATTAGATATTTTATTATATTTTAGTGAGCCGGCGGGTCTTTCAGCGTGATGGCACGCAGTGAGGGTATTCTATTAGCCCGATTTCTGTGTGTCTCGTATTCTGTTACTGGAGCTGGTGTGTGAACCATGTTACGCTGAAACGCACTCGAGAACGCTCTAATGAGTAGCATGTTGTCAAACAACCTTTTATTAACGCGACCGCCTCCGTCCTATCGCGAAGAGCATATTTAGCCTTGGACTCGGTTGCGGTGCTACGCGTAGGTGTTGGAGAGAAGGTCGTTATATAAACCTCTTTTGGCAGAGCTGAATCGACGGCGCTACCTGGCATGCATTCCGGGAGCAGCATGAAGTTGGTTACCACAGTAACGGAGGAGACGGGCCCCGCGTTGCACAACCGAACCCATCCTGTACAGTGTTACATAGGTTTCGGCGCAGTTTACCATACCCATCTAATCTCGTATTGACCAAACACGTAGGCTTTATCAAACACATGGATTAAGCTTGTTTTTCTCCGTTGCAAACGTAGGCCTATGTCCCAAACACAAAACGAGAGCGCGTGCAAATGGTATGGGTCCCTCCCCCACTGGTCTTACATCAGAGCGCATGAATCTATCGAGAACCATGCAATGGCTTTAAGGGAATACGGTCAGATTAGGTACTGTACATATTGCTTTAGAATAACTGAACTTGGACGGCCTAAAGATTTAAAAGTCAAGCCCGTCGTACCTGAGGAGTCTGCGTATCATCCAAGAACATGCAGCATTCATGTTATTTCAACGACCAATAGACGTGTCACTAATGCACGATACATTATATGAAAAATATATTGTAAACGTTTTAACAGTGTTTATGGTAAGGCCAGCAGCATATTAGTCCCAATGAGGGGTCAAAATGGCGAGAGAATGTCCAACCATTATGCAATCCCTCAGTAGCTTTAGCAGATGCCTTACGAGCCGACAGGCGCGCTGCCGCGAGCAGTACACTGAGTCTATAAGGGTTTCTATCCCGAGGCTTCTGTTTTCCAATAAAGTGAATGAGTTGTCACTCAGTGGGCGATGTTCCCTGCATAGATGTCGCGCGCTCTTCGGAAGGGGGGATCGTTTGAAGTGAAGGACTGCGGCTCCGGCACGCGGGCCTCACTGCACCACATTCGCGTGCAACCACAACCGCTTCCACTGATTAATACGAATGGTGCGCACGCTCTAACTCATGCACACAAATAAAACATGTACGCACACATGTAAGCCACGTGAGCTGTGGTTCTATTGTATGGATCACTTTCTTAATTAGAAACCACATACAAACTTTGCCTTGGAATGTTGGATATAGTGCCCAGTATATACACAAATGTATATTCAAAAGTACAAAGACCCATTAATATAAAGAGATTAGATTTGAGATTACAATCTATCTATCTCTGTCTGTCAGATAGACAGATATATAGATAAAGAACATTTCCTAAAGAGCACTCAAATGTGTATTTGAAGCCCTAAAGTGACAAAATTACAATCACAGTACATTACATACCAAATGACTCTATCAGAGTGCAATATCTGTTCCCCAGAAATATTTATCTGTCATGTCATGATATAGACCCTCTTAAAGTTATAGACCCCCCAGTGCTGTAGCCACTATGTACTGTCATGCAGCTGTTCATTATGCCAAAGTACTGTATATTCCACTCTCCTGCCATAAATCATACACTCCTAGAGAGAGAATGGTACAGGGCCGGCCTCCTGCATACACGTTGTTGATCATGGATGTCCTTTTATATTAATGCCATATTGCTTCATGTTGTGAAGAAGCTGCAATGCCACATGGGAGTCATGTGACCTGTGGGTTGCTGGCCGAACACATATGCGCAGCCTTTAAACAAACACGCACGTTGCAATACGCGCGCGAAAGTGTGTTAGCGTGTCCCATCCCATGAATATTCATGTATGCTCATGCGGAGGATTTAGTGCAGGATGAGTAATGAGCGGAGTAGGCAGTCTACCCGATAGCCCCTCAAATCCGACCAATCAGCAATCACCTAGTGTGAAAAAAAAAGGGCGTCGCAGAGAGAGTGTGGGAGAGTGAGGGAGACAGGGAGAGACAGAGCGGAGAAATGGAAATACTGGTAGAGTGAGAGGGAAACATTCAGGGGTTTGGGTCAGAGGAAAAGCTCTGTTGGCTCGGCATGTAATCAGGATGATGGGTGTGTGGGTTTGTGTGTGTGTGTGTAATGTGCTGCTGTGTTTATAGAGCAAAGAACATTGGTGTGTGTGCCTAAAATAGATCTCTTAGACAATAAATGAAAGAATCAGTTCAAGTACAGATTATGTACTATAAAAAGGAAGGTCCCATTAGACTGAGTAACTTAAAGGTGTCAAAGCAAGAGAGGACCTTTACTTTCTCCTTTAGACCAAACTACAGTGGCCCAGCAAGGTCATTTTGTGATATCAATGAAAGTGTTGCAACAGAATCTAACAGGTGAGTCTGCACACAGCTAAAGACTTAAAGACTCCACCATACACAAACTCACAACGCGCAAATTCATCTGTCCCCATCGTGCAAAGAGAAAGAGATCAACGGAATGATCTTGAGAAAATCATTGAAAGAGAGAGAGAGAGAGAGAGAGAACAAGAGAGTGAGAGTGAGTAACACATGTGCATCATCCTCTACCCAGTTCATCACCAGTATGACATTGTCCTCTACTCAGTTCATCACCAGTATGGCATCGTCCTCTACCCAGTTCATCACCAGTATGACATTGTCCTCTACTCAGTTCATCACCAGTATGGCATTGTCCTCTACTCAGTTCATCACCAGTATGACATTGTCCTCTACCAAGTTCATCATCAGTATGGCATTGTCCTCTACCCAGTTCATCACCAGTATGGCATCTTCCTCTACTCAGTTCATCACCAGTATGACATTGTCCTCTACTCAGTTCATCAGCAGTATGACATCGTCCTCTCCCCAGTTCATCACCGCTGCAGACTCCCCACTGCTCTCTCATTGGCCCTCTGGAGCAGCACAGCTCTGTCAACACTGGGGGGGACACGGACATGGCAGTGAGACGGTGTCACGGAGGGTCATGGAGTGTGCTAGTGTGTTAGTGAGGGTGGTGGAGTGTGCTAGTGTGTTAGTGAGGGTCATGGAGTGTGCTAGTGTGTTAGTGAGGGTGGTGGAGTGTGCTAGTGTGTTAGTGCCAGTCTGTCACACACAGCAGTAGCTCTGGGTCTTGTACTGGCGTCATGGTCACAGCTGGGCTGACAGTCGTCCTCCAAGCAAGAACACACAACCAGCAGCAGTCCTGTGGTTGGAAAGTGACTCCCACTACCTGGGAACAGATGGGTAGTGCTGGGTAGTGATGAGTAATGATGGTAAGTGCTGGGTAGTGATGGGTAGTGCTGGGTAGTGATGGGTAGTGATGGGTAGTGATGAGTAGTGATGGGTAGTGCTGGGTAGTGCTGGGTAGTGATGGGTAGTAATGGGTAGTGATGAGTAATGATAGTTAGTGCTGGGTAGTGATGGGTAGTGATGAGTAGTGATGGGTAGTGATGAGTAGTGATGAGTAGTGATGGGTAGTGATGAGTAGTGCTGGGTGGTGCTGGGTAGTTATGGGTAGTGCTGGGTAGTGATAGGTAGTGATGGGTGGTGCTGGGTAATGATGGGTAGTGCTGGGTAGTGATGAGTAGTGCTGGGTAGTGATGGGTAGTGCTGGGTAGTGATGAGTAGTGATGGGTAGTGATGAGTAGTGCTGGGTAGTGATGGGTAGTGCTGGGTAGTGATGAGTAGTGATGGGTAGTGATGAGTAGTGCTGGGTAGTGATGGGTAGTGCTGGGTAGTGATGGGTAGTGATGGGTAGTGCTGGGTAGTGATGGGTAGTAATGGGTAGTGATGAGTAATGATGGTTAGTGCTGGGTAGTGATGGGTAGTGATGAGTAGTGATGGGTAGTGATGAGTAGTGCTGGGTAGTGATGGGTAGTGATGGGTAGTGATGAGTAGTGCTGGGTAGTGATGAGTAGTGCTGGGTGGTGCTGGGTAGTTATGGGTAGTGCTGGGTAGTGATAGGTAGTGATGGGTGGTGCTGGGTAATGATGGGTAGTGCTGGGTAGTGATGAGTAGTGCTGGGTAGTGCTGGGTAGTGATGAGTAGTGATGGGTAGTGATGAGTAGTGCTGGGCGGTGCTGGGTAGTGCTGGGTAGTGATGAGTAGTGCTGGGTAGTGATGGGTAGTGCTGGGTAGTGATGGGTAGTGATGAGTAGTGCTGGGTAGTGATGAGTAGTGCTGGGTAGTGATGAGTAGTGCTGGGTGGTGCTGGGTAGTGATGAGTAGTGATCGCTGATCCTGGAGAGAGGAGCCAAAGACACAAATATAACAAATATTGTGTCACTGTCCAATTACTTACAGATTATGTGTGTGTGATTGAGTTTCCCTTGTCCTTGCTCCTGTGAATGGAATTTATATTCACACACACACGCACACACACATTCACACACACACACACACACACACACACACACACACACACACACACACACACACAGTGCTGCCAGTGCCAGGAGCTGCAGCCTTGCTGGTGTATTGTGTTAGTGATGTTAGTGTGTTATTGTGTTAGTGATGTTAGTGTGTTAGTGACTCCATATGGACAACATCTACACACACACAAACACACACTCTATTCTATATACATTGTTATTCTATCCTACAAACACACACATGTGTACACAAACACTCACACAAACATACATGTGTAGGCATTCGCTGTCTCACCTTGTAACCAAGGCAGCGAAGTCGAGCAGCTAAATTTACCACTTCACAATATGAGCCCTCAAACACAAAGCAAACCTTTGCCACCATGTGTGTTTCTTTTTGTCTCTGACAGCCTCTCTCTCTCTCTCTCTCTCTCTCTCTGTACGTTCCTTTTCTCTCTCTCTCTTTGCTCTCCATCATAACGTACTCCACACCAAGACAGCCTATAATACCTCTCAAGTCTACAAGAGTTTCCTGTGTCCTCCGTGGTTGCATTTTGAATTACAGAGCACACACTGAAGAGGATGACGGTCCCTAAGTAGCTCTGAGTGTATCGCTGCATCTTGGAGCCCGTTTACACTTGGTCGTTTCATGTGTCTTGGGTATCTGGATTTTATCCGGCTAGGGGTTTATCCTGTTAGAAGTGCGTGTGTAAATGCTCCCAAGACTGAATTTAAATCAAAACGTTCCAACTACTTCATGATGAGGTTGAAGAATCAAGTAAATATTGATTATTATGAATTACTTAAATGTAATTAAATGTAGGTGTAAATGCATATTCATCTTTCTGAGCCACATTTGAAGTTGTTATTTCTCTATAGTGCAATATGAAAATAGAATCAGGCAATTGCATTTTTTCATGGTAAATAATGATATTTTAGCCTAATTAAGCTGAAATGGTTTTAACTTAGTGTAACCTAGTGTAAATGCATGTGGTTAAAATCCCATCCAGCTACAATCCAGATACAATACACATGAAACCACTATATGTAAATGGGATCTGACGTACCTGGTAATTCAGTACTTGGACACTTCTCACTGACCCCAGAACAGCAAAGAATTGTCACATAACACTTGTGTGTGCGCAGTGTGGTTGTGAAACCTTAACTCACATTGTTTATGCTTCCATGCTGTGTGGTGCGGTGTGTGCCCTCCTGGGCTGTGTCAGCACCGTCTACCCAAATGACTCATCACATGTCGCACGCTGGCCCACAGCCACCATCGGGTGTCTCGGCTTGCCAAGTTAGTTTGAGTGTTAGTGCTTCGAAACCAGTTTGCGATTGGGAAGGAAGTGAACTTGTGACATTGCAGCCATAGGAATACATCACTGTCAGCACTGTCAGAACCCTTACTATCATGTCAGTATGGGACACTCGTGGAGTCACTGCAGTAACCCTCTGGGCAACGGTCCTGTTATTCTGATGTCACGTTACAGGGTTCTCTATATGATGGCCTCAAACCATCTCAGGCAGAAGTTAAGAACATTCTAGAACCTTGTTTAGATCCTGGACAATGAGTTAGAAGACCCAAAGATGATCCTGGATTAGTATTGGCTTATAGCATTCGGAGACTCCTGTCTGAGTCAGTGAAAAAGAAACACTAATACTAACGATACTACTAGGCTATCTGTGCAAAGATCATTCATATGTGTAAGTTATCTGATACCAGATATTGAGGGTTCTGCTTACAGATACTGCATTAGTAAATCACAGCGTTAGGATAGCTGCACACTCTGTATTAAGTTCAGTTTGTTGAATTGCTTTTGTGGCCAGACTTATGGCAGTGGTTTTGCCACCATGAGCCTTGTTTGGAATCAGACGTTCATTGTCTGTGCAACTAGAGAAGTAAGTAGAAGTCACGTGAAAGTATTTTCAGTAAGTTTTACATTTCTGCATCGCAGCAACGTTGTGCCAGCATCTAAGTAATCTAAGTAAAAACAGATGCGTCAGATGCATCAGAAACTTTAGCACACGTCTTTACAAAGAGCGGCACGATTCTGTCATCAGTGCTCAGCATTGTCTTGTACGACTTACAGGGAAAGTTTTCTCAATGAATGTTATGCCCCACAATAGACCTCATTCAATATTCTCCATTCTCCATTATAACAGCGCTTTGGAGCGCTACATATTATCTGAAGGATTTGCGGGCTTAATCTGGTATCCAGGAATTGGTCCCAGCGCAAGACTTAAACCATCTTTTGAAGACGAGGCTCCACGTGTGCTGTGGTTTAGGCCAAGCCAGGGTTTAATTGAGGTCTCTCGAAGACCGGCACACAGCAAATGCAAACAGCCTCGGTTTGATTATGCTAATGTGCTGGGGGGTGGGGGAGGGGCATGGCGCCGCGCAGTGGACCTGCATGCTAATGACATTATGAGAAGGTGAAATTGATTAAGACGCCGCCCCCGAGTTCCAGCATCTTTCATCAAGGCCCACACAGAGGGAGATAGATCTCCACACACCGTGTGCAAAGGCGCAGTTATTTGGCTAAAGATGTAAATCATTGCTTACGTGTCAATAGAAATTGTCCGAAACATAAATCTTGACATATTTGCAGCTGGACATAGACTTTGTATATCTCTTATATTACACTGGCTTTATGGTTTGGGGGGGAAAAACACCTTATAATTGGCCTTTGTAATAAAGCCTCTGTATAACTTTTGATACCTCAGTTCCCGTAGCATCAATTATCACTGGTGTTCTGTGAGGAGAGAGCTTTGCAGGCCTAAAATTAGAGCTTCTCAAGTTTATGTAACACTCTTGAATAAAACAGCAACAGTGATATTTGCAGAGGGTTGTGAACAGTTGCTGCAAGACGCGTGAGAAGATGCTAGACGTGTGACGCGACACGTGCATGCACGCTGTTTACTGTAACACGGCCTGAAAGCAAATGACTAATTATCCATTTGTCGCAACACATACAGCTTGTGTCATCGACAGTACAGGTTCCTTGGAAGGCAAATTGAAGTAAGCCTGTTATTACACACTACACGTGTGATGTGACTAAAACCTGCACCTCGCTACTGGCCGAAGGAGATTACACCTTTTAATTATAATTTTAATCAGGGATTAAAAGCGGGAAGTTGCGGTAAAATGTAAAAAATTAAAATCTAAAAATATTTAAGAAATGGCAAAAGTAATTTCAGATATGCATTGGCAGTTTAGTTAGTTAATACCTCTTAGGTATTCCGTGTGCATTCAAGCCCAGCTTGGCAGCAGTGATCATTCTAAGAGTTAATTGAGCACTGGGGTTTGCTGTGTGTGTTGTTTAAAGTTTTTAAGATGTTTAACTTCAACAAGCTGACCGACCGTATTGATGGCGGATGGTCTTTTGACTGCTCAGTGTTCCTATGTGTAGCCTGCACATAGGGCCGTTTGAACCGTGAAACAAGATGATTTTCGTAAGTCAGTACGCACAGCTGTCCAAACAGGTGCCTTGGTCTGAACCGGGGTGTCAAGAAAAGTGCTACTGACCCCAGACCAGCGGCTGCGCGCATGAACGCACAGGCTGGAGCACTCTAAAAATAGCTTTGAGTTTGCTAGCAGGATTTAGAGTGCATGTTGGGAAATGCAGCTTTCGCATACGTAGGTACACGCGTGTGTGTGTGTGTGTGTGTGTGTGTGTGTGTGTGTGTGTGTGGTCTCATATCCATTCCCAGTTGATATGTTGCTTGACATCTTAAAGATGGAGTAGGCAATTTTTTGTAGAAGCATTTCATGTTATATATATTTTAATAATCTTTTCATCCTAATAGCAATCAATAAATCAAATGCAATCGCAGATAAACAAAAAAAAATTCCGGACCGAATTAAATAACCGGAAGGAATACCTGTCTGTCTACGCACCCCTGTCTGTCTACGCCCCCCAGTCTGTCTACCTGCCCACATGCCCAAGCTCGGCAGTACTCGTTTGTGCTACCGCGGAGACCTTCACACGGCCTCACACACACATACAACCTCACACACACACACACACACACACACACACACACACACAGACGGCCTTACACCACCGGCCTCACACACATCTTCACACACACAGCCTTGAAGGCTGAACTAGCCTTCGAGAATGACAAAGAAAGTTATCTTACCCATACCCATAATAGCTTACATTGTTGAACAAAGAAAGAAATGAAAGACAGAAGTAGAAAGCTACAACCTGAAAAGAGGTTGGATAAAACAAGAGGTCAAACAATTCGCTTATTATCTCTGGACAAATTAAAATGTTTTAAGCCTATTTTACACGGTCGGGGTGACTGTTATACTGTACCATGCTAAGCCAGCTATTTAGATATTTAGCAGAAGTGGACGTTCCAGGTGCAGAAAGTAAAACTCCTTCCCAGGATTTTACTCAAGCTTGCTGGATTTTCTAATTAGTGCAAGCCAGGTAAGATTAGTGACATCAACACAATCCAGGAAGCCTGAGCAAAATCTTGGTGAGGACTTTCTGAACCTGGAATGTCCACCTCTGATATTTAGGAGCAACAGCTTCTTCATCAGCAAACATTGATGAACTTTGAGCTGAAAATTCAAAGTAAACCTTCACAACTTTGTGTAGTATCTCTAACCTTGTTGGTGTTTCTAGCTTGGCCTGATATCTTAATTTTACCACAGCTAGCTGCTGTGAGCTAGCCAGCTATGCTACCTCATCAAACTCCATTTCTAATCACATTTCTCAATACTAACAAAGTAGCTTGACAGATGTGCGCAATAACAGTAGCCATGTGTGTTATTTACCTAAGTTGTGATCATTTTAGTTGTTTTCTATGTTAGACATTAGACACGATGTAGTTGGACAGTGATGAAAGTGACGCTCCACTCTCTGACAATCTCTCCTGAACCCTCCAGATGTAGTCAGGCACATTCATGTGTTTTTTGGGGGAGGGAGTTTCTTTGGAAAGGCGGCAACTTGCTTCTCCAAAACATCTTACTTCAGCTTTATCCTCCAAACTGTGTTAACTGGGCAGCTTTTAAAAACATGCTGTCAAAACATGCACCCAGTGTGTGACACCTGCCATATTCTTCCTGAAATCGACCCTCCCCTCCTCCCCCTAGTCTGTTCACAGTTCTCGCGGGGTGTCTATGCCATCTTCGGCTTCTACGACAAGAAATCGGTGAACACGATCACGTCGTTCTGCGAAACGCTGCACGTGTCATTCATCACGCCCAGCTTCCCCGCCGAAGGGCTCAACCAGTTCGTGCTGCAGATGCGTCCCGACATCAAGGGTCCACTGATCAGCCTGGTGGAGTACTATAAGTGGGAGAAGTTCGCCTACTTGTATGACAGCGACAGAGGTACGTACACAAAACCCTCACACACGGACAGACAAAGAAACACACATACACATACAGACACCGCAAAGAGACGTGTAAGTGCGATATAGAGTCCTTTATTGTGTGTGGACAGTGCGTGTGATAATACACTGTATGTGTGTGCTTCACCAGTAAGTAGGACTACTAATTAAAGTACTTGTTTTGCTGACGGCATTCTGTGTCTCACCGTTTCATTTGAAACACACACACACATTAAAGTATTCGGTGGCTTGTCCTATTAATGTGTGAACCGAGTCAGATGCACAGAAGCTTCACTCCTCAGAGACTGCAGGCAGTGAGGAGTGTTTATAGATCTGACCACACAGAAATAGAACCCCTCTCTTTCTCACCCTCTCTTTCTCTCCCTCTTTCTCTCTCTCTTTCTCTCCCTCTCTTTCTCTTTCTCTCTCTCTTTCTCTCCCTCTCTTTCTCTCTCTCTTTCTCTCTCTCTCTCTTTCTCTCCCTCTCTTTCTTGCTCTCTTTCTCTCCCTCTCTTTCTCTCCCTCTCTTTCTCTCCCTCTCTCTTTCTCTCCCTCTCTTTCTCTCTCTCTCACACACACAAACACACGATATAAAGAATATAAACAAATAAGCAATAAGCATTTGGTGTGTACGTGGCACTTGGTATGGTACATACAGTACATACAGTTCTTTCACACATCTTGTATGCACACACGTTCTCTGTTTGTTTGTACACATAATATTTACTAAAACATATTTATGGTTGTTATGGAGCATGGCATTATGATGGAGTCTGGCTGGTCATAATCATAGAATCACCACAGAATTCACACCAGTGCTGTGAGCCATGACTAATGATGGATGTGTTACTGATGTAATCATTTTATTATTTACTGTAATTAAGAAAGATGCTAACAGTGGCAAACGGTGGTTGGTTCAGTCTAGTGCCTACTGCAATTAAATGTAAATTAAATGTGGTGGCGGTACATATATAATTATGTATTTTGTTTCACAATTTCAGTGGATAGTCAAGTTATATTTTTTTCTCACACTCTGACTTTTTATCAGAGGCCTAGACGTTTGAATGTATTTTCCAGGATTGTGACTGTTCTGTTTGTGCTATTCTGGACTGAGATTGTCTCCCCACAGTGCACAGTGGGGACTGTATATATTCTCAGAAGTGCGAACTGGAACGGTGCATGAACCGGAGCGGTTCCGATTCCTATGTGGAAAAACGGCTATCTGCCTTAGCGTGTACTGGGGTAGACAGGCTGCATGAGGTCTCAGCATTCACTGGGGAAACAGGAGTGCAATGTCTCAGCATGCTCAGTGGGGAGATATGAGCGTAATGTCTCAGTGTTTACCAGGGAGACAGGGAGTGTGTCTCAGTGTTCACTGGGGAGACAGGGAGTGTGTCTCAATGTTCACTTGGGAGACAGGGAGTGTGTCTCAGTGTTTACCAGGGAGACAGGGAGTGTGTCTCAATGTTCACTTGGGAGACAGGGAGTGTGTCTCAGTGTTTACCAGGGAGACAGGGAGTGTGTCTCAGTGTTTACCAGGGAGACAGGGAGTGTGTCTCAGTGTTCACTGGGGAGACAGGGAGTGTGTCTCAGTGTTCACTTGGGAGACAGGGAGTGTGTCTCAGTGTTCACTTGGGAGACAGGGAGTGTGTCTCAGTGTTCACTGGGGAGACAGGGAGTGTGTCTCATTGTTCACTTGGGAGACAGGGAGTGTGTCTCAGTGTTCACTTGGGAGACAGGGAGTGTGTCTCAGTGTTCACTTGGGAGACAGGGAGTGTGTCTCAGTGTTCACTGGGGAGGGAGGGTGTGTGATGTTTCAGTGTGCACTGCAGTGAAACAGCACTGGCCTATGGTCGTTCCTTGCAATTATGTGGTGTTAACACTTGAGCTTCAGTTAGTCTGTGACTGTCAAGTGGAGGATGTATTGTGGTACGTTTTTGTTTTCCTGGTTTGGTTGGTTGGTTTTTGGTACAGTCAGGCTAAGGCTGAGATCTTTGGATGGAGCACCATCCGCCCATGGAGCAGAGGAGGGTGTAGCAGGCCTTGGATCTGTAGCTGCAGGCAGAGGACAGAACCTCTCCTCGAGAGACGTACATGTGAAATCGGCCACAGTCCTTGCTTTTATCTGAGAGACAGAGCGAGAGGGATAGAGAGGAGACCGGGAACAGGAGTGGGGAGAAGGAGAGGGAGGAAGAGAGGGGAGGAGAGAGGGAGGGAGAGAGGGGAGGAGAGATGCAAGAGGAAGAAGAAAGAAATAGATGAAGGGGATGAAACTCAGTGGGTAAAAACAGCAAAAAATAATACAGAAAAAGGAGCAAGAAACATGAGAGAAAATGACAAAAGAAGAGAGAGAGAGAGAGAGAGAGAGAGAGGGTCCTCTGGGGGTACTGTAGCCCTGCTGTGTACCACAGAACACTGATTCCTCAAGGTAGTAATTTAGTGCAATGGTGGTTTTGATTAAGACAGCACTGAGGTTAGATTAGAGCCGATATAGCACCTAATTGAGATGGAAGCTCATTTTAAACGGAGAAGCACAACCTGTTTAATACGACAACCTGTGTAATTAAGGCTGGAACGATGGAGGATCACTGCGTTGGATATTCAGGGCAGTGAAGGAAAGTCTAACCCTCTAAACATATGTGCACATGTATGCTACCACATACCCATAGCTACACACACACACACACCCCAACACACATCCATCCATCCATCCATTATTCTTACCGCTTAATCCCGCTAGTCAGGGTCTGGAGCCAATCCCAGCATCTCCGGGCGAAGGCAGGGTACACCATGGGCAGGTCGCCAGTCCACCACATGGCCAACACACACGCACACACACAAAGCAAATCCCCAGTAAGATTGCTCCTTAACATCCAAGTGTTATCATAACATCCAACTTATACAACAACAATCAAACATTTCTCTTTCTCCGTCATGCTTTTTCTCTATACTTTCTGTCTTCTGATTTCTTCTCTCTCTCTCTCTCTCTCTCTCTCTATCTCTCTGCAGGTTTGTCCACTCTGCAGGCCGTCTTGGACACGGCGGCGGAGAGGAAGTGGCAGGTGACGGCGATCAACGTGGGCAACCTGAAAGACGAGCACAAGGACGAGGCGTACCGCTCGCTCTTCCTGGACCTGGAGAACAAGAAGGAGAGGAGGGTCATCCTGGACTGTGAGCAGGAGAAGGTCAGAGACATCATGGAGCAGGTGAGAAGAAGCACACTCTGCCACCGTGTACCATGAAGAATGGCCGCGATGGCTAAGTCCCTTCCTTTCGTCATGCGGCAGCACTTAATAGAGTGACACCATCCGAAAGAGTTTGTTAGGTGACTTTACTGCCTTCGCCCAAAGGCACGGTTAAAAAGGGAAGGATATGCTAATAGGTGATGTTCTGGTTCACACACTTGTATAATACGTAGTATTTTTGCACACTCCCTGCCATCCAGGATTCTGCATTGAGTGATAACACGATATGACACTGAAACTCATTTGCTTCCTATCGGTTTGGCATAGTTCTCCCCTGCTCTGTGTTACAGCGGTTAGAGCAGGAGAAAGACAGGAATACCGGCAATGCGGGAAAGCACACAGTCTGGATATAACATCGATAGTGGCCGCCGTGTGTGTCTGTGTTTATATTTATGTGTGTGTCTGTGTTTATATTTATGTGTGTGTCTGTCCCTTTGGCAGTATAATCATTTCTTTTCTGGAGTTTTGGATTAATCAGATTTTATTATGAAAGCCGTTTATACAGTGTGCCTGTGTATTTAACATGCTAAATGCTCCTGTTTCTTAAACAAGTCACTGTTGGAAAGTTGAGCAAATCCATTGGTCTCACTGTATAAGGCTCTACCTATTAGAAACATAACCTTTACAATCTGACAAAATTGAAATAATAACCAATTTTTTGCTCAGTTCATTGAAGTAAGCTGCTTTAGCACTGGGATTTCCCATTATGTCTCAAAGAATTGTCCAAAGTCCAAAGTATCATTGGACACTTCAGCATGACTGGTGTGTTTTGGCTGGACCAACCATGCCACATACTCACGTTTTCGAGCCACGTCCCACTGCCAGCGACTACATGGCGCCAGTAACCCGTCGCCTCCTGAGAACATTCTCCAGATTCCGGGGGCGAAATCAACTCCTTTCTCGAAGCCTGCTGTGTTGGTGAAACAGAGGTCAAGCCGTGAAACGAAACCATCTGGATTCCAAAATCGTGCTTATTTGCAGTCGCAGCGACTGTTGGTGTCGGCGTTGCGTTGCAGCACGGTGTCTTGTAATGCGGTCAGACGTTGTTTGGGCTGATGTCGTCTCGTGTGCTCTTCTGTCGTTCTCAGGTCATCACGATTGGCCGACACGTGAAAGGCTACCATTACATCATCGCTAATTTTGTGAGTCGATCGAGCGATATTCTCTTGGGCATTTCCTGACCGCATCTTTCCTTTCTGCATGAAGGGATGTTAGTGTGTGTGTGTGTGTGTGTGTGTGTCCACGCACATGTGTATTTACATATTGCTTTTAATGTGTAGATGAACTATGTATCTGTTACTAACATTCTTAATTGTAAATTTTCATTGATATCATAATAACTATCACTTCTAAGTGTGTGTGTGTTGTGGTTGGGTTCAGGGCTTTCTGGATGGAGACCTGTCGAAGATACAGTACGGTGGAGCAAACGTGTCCGGCTTTCAGATTGTGGATTTCGACGACCCTCTCGTTTCCAAGTTCGACCAGCGTTGGGAGGCTCTGGAAGAGAAGGAGTACCCTGGGGCTGACAGCAAGATCAGAGTACGCGTGCGTGTGTGTGTGTGTGTGTGTGTGTGTGTGTGTGTGTGTGTGTGTGTGTGTGTGTGTGTAAATGGATGCGTGTGGATTTCTACCTCTGAAATATACCACGTCTCAGACTTCTACAGTCTACTAAACCAGTGTTATTTGTTTCTACACTGAGGTTGATGAAAATCATTATATTGATCTGTTTCATGTTTCTTTCATTAATTTGTTGTGTCTGTGTGTGTGAATCTCTGTCGCTACAGTACACGTCTGCTCTGACATATGATGCAGTTCAGGTGATGACAGAAGCATTCCGCTCTCTTCATAAGCAAAGGATCGACATCAGTCGGCGTGGAAACAATGGGGACTGCTTGGCCAATCCCGCGGTTCCTTGGGCACAGGGGGTGGAGATAGAACGTGCCCTGAAACAGGTTCATATCTTACCGATGAAATGACAAGTCAATACTAAATATCGCTCAATGTCATGTGGTCTGAACATTTGGTGTCTCTTGTGTGTGTATTTGATTGTGTGTGTGTGTGTGTGTGTGTGTGTGTGTGCTTTTAGGTGCATGTGGATGGACTGACTGGAAACATTCAATTTGATCAGTATGGCAAGAGAGTAAATTACTCAGTCAACATTATGGAGCTGAAAAACAGTGGACCAGTAAAGGTATGTCACTCATACACACACACACGCATACACACACACACACACACACACACACACACACAAGAAATAGCCCCCAAAACAAATACCACAGTCAATCATTACAGGATCACATGATTAAGGTTATTTGGTTGTTTGCAAATACTAATAAATACCCAATATAGGTTCTTGTGTATTTTTATTTTAATTAACTTTAATTGACAATTTTAATTAAACTTCAGTTTAGCATGCACACATTCTTAAGGGGCTGTCTGCTTTTAGGCAGAGTGTGCAGAGTGTCCAGAGTGTCCAGAGTGTGCAGAGTGTCCAGAGTGTGCAGAGTGTCCAGAGTGTGCAGTGTCCAGAGTGTCCAGAGTGTGCAGAGTGTCCAGAGTGTTAAGAGTGTCCAGAGTGTGCAGAGTGTCCAGAGTGTGCAGAGTGTCCAGAGTGCTCAGAATCAGACAGTTCCCTGCAGCTCCCTAACCTGACCTTAGAGATTTCTCTTCTCTTTAGTGTGCTGACTACATCCAGTTATTGTGCACACTTAACTTTTGAGACCATGTTGCAAGTGGACATTTACGATGGCTGTGTTTCCTCCAGATTGGTTACTGGAATGAGGTTGACAAAATGGTGGTCACCAAGTCAGACCTTTTCCCCAATGACACCATGGGCTTGGAGAATAAGACGGTTATTGTGACAACCATCCTGGTAAGACGGCGCTAATTATCCTCGTAAACACGGAACATGCAAGCAGCGTTTGGAATGCAACCATGTGAAACTGTGCATTCGTTCTCCCTGTAGGAGGCGCCCTATGTAATGTTGAAGAAGAATTCGGAGTTGTTTACCGACAACGATCGCTACGAAGGATACTGCGTGGACCTGGCCGCCGAAATCGCTAAGCACTGTGGGATTAAGTACCAGCTAAAGATCGTAGGAGACGGGAAGTACGGTGCGAGAGACAGCGTCTCTAAAATCTGGAACGGCATGGTTGGCGAGTTGGTGTATGGGGTGAGGAGTCACACACTCACACACACATGAACAGAACCAAGAACAGAAGCTGGGAGATCCAGAATCAGAGTCGTAGGTCAGTTTCCAGAGAACAATATAACGGGGCAGATCAACAAGGCAGAGCCAATTGTCAGGCAGCAAAACCGGTCGAAAACCATAGGGACAGTCAGCGACAGATGGATGCTGGGAGATGGAGTCCGCACTAGAGTTCACACTAGCCCCTGGAGTCCATACTCATATACACACACACTCATACGCATACACACACACACTCCCATAAACCAGTGTTAGTCTTGTCCACAATATATGACAAGATTAAATTGTCAAAGAAATTGAGTTGATGAGCAGTTTAGAATTGCAACAAGGGTAATGAGGCAAAAAAATCCCCACAATGACAAAATTTTAATGATTTTAATCCCAACCTGCACTTGATGAAAAGATGAAATGACAAAAAAAACAAAACACAGTGAGGATGTTATCAGTGCCATTTTAGTCAGGGTAGCGTAACCGGTATAGCATGACTACAGACCGACAGTCTTCATTCAAACTAAAACTGATTACATTTTAAGAAATACAATGACGTGCCATGCAAATGTGAAGTGAGAAAAGCTTCCTGTCTCACTCTGTCCCACCATCTTTGTTCTGGTCAGAAAGCGGACATAGCCATAGCCCCTCTGACCATCACGCTGGTGCGTGAGGAGGTGATCGACTTCTCCAAGCCCTTCATGAGCCTGGGCATCTCCATCATGATCAAGAAGCCTCAGAAGTCCAAGCCGGGCGTGTTCTCCTTCCTGGACCCGCTGGCCTACGAGATCTGGATGTGCATCGTGTTCGCCTACATCGGCGTGAGCGTGGTGCTCTTCCTGGTCAGCCGCTTCAGCCCGTACGAGTGGCACACCGAGGAGTTCGAGGATGGACAGTTAGGTCCCAGCGAGTCCAACAACGAGTTTGGCATCTTCAACAGTCTGTGGTTCTCCTTGGGTGCCTTCATGCGGCAGGGATGTGACATCTCACCCAGGTTGGTGGACATCTGATCAAGATTGGGTCCTTGGTCAGAGTTTCTTGGGGCAAATGCCCATCTGTTGGGGGGCTGCAAATGGTTAAAGCAGCTTGTTTTTTTTTTTTTTCTTCTCAGGTGAGCAGCACTTTATAGAAAAAATGCGTAAATGATAATCGCCTTCATAAATATTGTTTGTTACTTTTTTTGTTGACAGAAATGACATATTGATCCTTTACAACTGAGCACAAATGCAGTTTCATCTGTATGAGCCAATTTTTTTGTGTCGTTTCCAGTGTTGAGCAGGGCAATGTGTTTTGCATCTAGGTCTCTGTCTGGGCGTATAGTTGGTGGTGTGTGGTGGTTCTTCACGCTCATTATCATCTCATCCTATACGGCCAACCTGGCTGCTTTCCTCACCGTGGAGAGGATGGTGTCGCCCATCGAGAGTGCTGAGGACCTTGCCAAGCAGACGGAGATTGCCTATGGAACCCTAGATGCGGGCTCAACTAAAGAGTTTTTTCGGGTGAGATTCTTGGGAAATGTAGTTTTTTAAAATCAAAGCTATATTTAGCTGTTTTTGCTCTGAAACAAGAAGATAGGGATTGTTGAAGTTTCAGACATTACGCGTGATCTGAGGCATGCATGTTTGATCTCCTTTTCCTTTGTGCTTTTACGATGTTTCATTTCTTGTCCTTGTCCGTATACCCACTCTGGATCTCATCCTGTCCTCTCCCCTCTCTGTCTCGACCTATACCGAAACGATCTCTCCGCTCGCCTTTTGCGTTCAAACTTGACTCTGCCCCCACTCCACCCCACCCCCAACCCCCCCCGGCCTGATCCCCTCCACCCGTTTGCATCCAGAGGTCGAAGATCGCCCTGTTTGACAAGATGTGGCAGTACATGAAGAGCGCCGAGCCGTCGGTCTTCGTGAAAAGCACGGTGGAGGGCGTCCTGCGCGTGCGCAAGTCCAAGGGGAAGTACGCCTACCTGCTGGAGTCCACCATGAACGAGTACATCGAGCAGCGCAAGCCCTGCGACACCATGAAGGTCGGCGGCAACCTGGACTCCAAGGGCTACGGAATCGCTACACCCAAAGGATCTGCTTTAAGGTGGGTGGAGTAGTATAACAATATGACCCATGTTGTTATAGTATCCCACCTACCCTGACGTAGGCCAGGGGTCCCTCTGACAACGGAGGTAACCTAGGTAACTGCAGCCGAGAAAGGAGTGGGGATTGGTAACCTAGGCAACCAGGAATTGGGTAACCTAGGTAACCACAGGCTGAGCGAGAACAGGCTGAGCGAGAGACGGTATGCTTTAGAGGAATGCGGACTTGAGGGTAACCTAGGTAACTGCTGAGAGAGTTAGTGTTGAGCATGGTGTTAGTAGTTGGTTACCTAGGCAACTAAATTGTGTGTAGATGTAATGCACATATCTGAAATAAGAGATTCCTGAGAAACAAGAAAGACTGAGACGTAACCTAGGCAACAAGCATGTGTCTAAGGCAAACAAGAGACAGCAAGTTTTAGGTAAATGCATTAAATTGACCTTTTATATATAGCAACAAAAGTGAGTAAAGATGTCGTTAGGCTTTACATTTCGTCATAGACAATCCAGGGTTCAGCTCTAGACAGGTGTTCAGCTCTAGACAGGGGTTCAGCTCTAGACAAGGTGTTCAGCTCTAGACAGGGGTTCAGCTCTAGACAAGGTGTTCAGCTCTAGACAGGGGTTCAGCTCTAGACAGGTGTTCAGCTCTAGACAGGGGTTCAGCTCTAGACAGGGGTTCAGCTCTAGACAAGTGTTCAGCTCTAGACAGGAGTTCAGCTCTAGACAGGGGTTCAGCTCTAGACAGGGGTTCAGCTCTAGACAAGTGTTCAGCTCTAGACAGGAGTTCAGCTCTAGACAGGGGTTCAGCTCTAGACAAGGTTCAAGCAGATGTTCAGTTAGGTGTTCACTAGTAAATCGCTAGATCCAGTCAGTCTTAAGGTAACAGGGTTGAAGTCTAGATGACATTACGTGATGCAGGTTGAAGAACTCCGACTGATTGCAAAGTCTTGTTCACCTGTTTGTGCTGATACTCTCCTGTCCCTTCAGTCAGTGAGGCAAACACTGGCAAATGACACTCGATAATTCACCGGATGGTAATCAGATGGATGCAGTACCAGCCAGCGTTCTGAACATCTGCTTAGGGCCTCAGACAAGCCGCCAGCAGGCGATGAATAAACTGTCTAAGACGGAGCTGATGTATAACTCTATTGTCCCTAGCGTCTGAATTTCAACCAGTATGGCTGTGAGCTGAGATCCAACCAATGTGACATTGCAGTGACATTTGCCAGTAAAACTTTGCCTCGTTGAGCACTTGTTTGTCCCCACTGATTGATTTAATGGTGCCATGCAACCAGACTGTTATGAAAAATCTGATGTCCCTCTTACAATCAATAAATCAATGCATGTGATTTGGTGCATATACTACTGAACTACTGAATGTGTACTGACACTACTGAATGTCAAATCCAAAGTTTTCAGAGGCACACGAATTGATAGTAATGTGACTGCGAATGCTAATGAAGATGCACTGTTTGAACCTAGCATGCAAGTCTCTCTTTGATACCTCTAACCAAATTGTCTGCTTTTCCACTTACAATGTCTAATTCACGTCCAAGTGTGTGCATACTGAATGATTGGACGATTTCTGACTGAAGAATAACATTGTCACTAATACTTAGCCTCCTCTATTCTAGCCTCCTGCCCTGAGACTTTGTATTGGAAAAAAAAAACAAGCTCGACCACCTTATGATCTGACTATCTAGATGTTTAACCGTCTTGCTCAAACCTAACTATTCAGTAATGATTTTGATTGATTGATTGACTGATTGATTGATTGACTGATTGATTAATTGATGGATTGATTGTGTGACCCAGTGTTACATTCATTCTGTGCGACTGGTGGGGGGTGTGGCCCGCTGCAGCCCCGCCCCCTGCCATGCTGTCTGACGAATTTGTTTTATCATTTGTTTAAGAAACGCGGTAAACCTCGCAGTGCTAAAACTGAACGAGCAGGGGCTTCTGGATAAATTGAAAAACAAATGGTGGTACGACAAAGGAGAGTGCGGCAGCGGAGGCGGGGAGTCAAAGGTCAGACCCGTGCTCGGGAACTATGGGTAAAAAAAGAAAAAAAATGAATGAAAATATGCAAAACGAGAAAGCAGCACTGCTGGCTCATCTAGCAACCAACCTGCTGATGATACCCCTTTATGAACACCAACCATGTAACCGTGGAGATAGTTGTCTAGCAACTTATAGCAAGTTGTTTGTGACATAGAACATGGAACGTGTGTGGAATGTGTGCTAAGTAAAGGTGTTAAAGTCAGTGCCTTTGACTAGCGGGAGCTCCCGCACGTGTACTGGCCGGCACGCGGAGATCCCGCAGGGGGCTCCGGTCAGGTTGGTTGCTCTGCGGCCATCGCTGCTGCTTCCTCGCGGCGACGCGTCCGCGCACATCTGTCACGGCCACGGCGTGGTTGCCGCATGCCAAATGGAGCGCGGGCGGACGATCGCCGCCCCGCGCGCTTGGGGGCCCCGGCCGGTCCGGCCACTGTGAAGCCAGCTCTGATGTTCATGACAAATAACATAAAATAACATTGGTAATGTTATTTATGTTATTCCCCATACGCGAAGAACGCCAGTAAACCTGGCAGTACTGAAACTCAGTGAGCAAGGCGTCTTAGACAAGATGAAAAACAAATGGTGGTACGATAAAGGGGAATGTGGAGCCAAGGACTCTGGAAGTAAGGTCAGTCGCTTCAGGGAATGTGTGTGCATGTGTGTGTGTGTGTGTGTGTGTGTGTGTGTGTGTGTGTGTGCATGTGTTTGTGTGTGTGCGTGCGTGCCCAGACCCTTTCCCAGTGTGTATGGGCTACCATGACGCTAGATGTGTGTGTGTGCACCCAGACCCTTTCCCAGAGTGTATGTACTACTGTGATGCTAGACCTGTGTGTATGTGTGTGTTTGTGTGTGTGCATTTGAGAGACTGCAGGTTTAAACTATTCCTCAGTGCGATAACTGAGCGCCAATATATGTACGTGTGTGCATGTGTGTGTGTGTGTGTGTGTGTGTCAGAACGAGTCCCCAGTCAGTGCCACGCATGAATCAGAGACAGACCTGTTCAATTAAATGCCTGTATAAAGTTATTTTTTTCAGATTGTATATTAAAACAATGCATGTATACTGCAAACACACACATACATAAACATACATGCCAGTGTGCGACACACCTACATCTTTGTATATCTCTTCCTATCAGACACGCATACCTACAACATGGCTCTGCATACCTCTATGAGCTTAACTGTCTTTATGCTCCTCCGTATATACATATATATTTGTTCTGTGTTATCAGACTTCTTTCTTTCTTCCTTCTATCTTTCTTTCTTTCATATTTAAACCTTATCTGTTGTATTATTGTGATATTTGTACTGTTTCTGTACTGCTGTGGAAGATAGCTATGACACAGCCATTCCAATACTGAAACACACACACACACACACACACACACGGTCGTCTATACCTTATCTGTTGTATTGTTGTGATCTTCTTTGTGCTGTTTCTGTATTTCTGTGGAAGCTTTTACGACAACACACTCTTTCCAATGCCCCAACATTCATAACACTTACAAACACACACACACACACACACACACACACATACACACTCACACACACCACACTAACCACTAGTCTCCATGCCTCTTCACCACACCCAACATGTTAGAGTTAGAACCCCGCACCATTACTACAGAAGCTGTGCTGTGCTCGGGCCTGGCTCTCCCTCCTCCCTGACCTGTGACCTCTGCCCTTTGACTCCCACCCCCCCACCCTCTGCAGGAGAAGACCAGCGCACTGAGCCTGAGCAACGTAGCAGGCGTCTTCTACATCCTGGTGGGCGGCCTCGGCCTGGCCATGCTTGTCGCCCTGGTGGAGTTCTGCTACAAGTCACGCACCGAGGCCAAGCGCATGAAGGTTGCCAAGTCTCAGGCCCTAAACCCCCCCTCTTCCTCGCAGAATTCTCAGAATTTTGCCACTTATAAGGAAGGGTACAACGTGTATGGGCTGGAGAGTGTTAAGATTTAACGCGGTAGGAACGCCGCAGATTTCTCTGTGTCCTTCTGCCTGCCGACGCCGTCCGCTCGTGCGTTTACGCTTTTTTTTTGTTTGTTTTATTACCTGTTTATTTCGTTTCTTGCTCGTCACTTCATTGCCGCCGCACATTATTACTGTTGTTATTATTATTATATATTGTAGCGTGTGACACCTTATAGGTCATGACGCCCTTACTCATACATACCGGGTGTCTTAAGAGGGCCGGAATGCCGAGGTGTTGCCGGGGGAACAGGCGCGTGGCCGATGGAATGGGAGATTGAAGAATGATCGGAGGATCGTGGGCTCGATTGAGGGATTGATGACTGATGCCTGGATGATGAGATGGGGGTGGAGTGGGTGGTGCTGCGTTGTCCACGTGACCCTGAGCCTTTATTTGTTTATATTTACTACACCGCTCGTTTACTCCGCTGTTATCCCATCATTAGTGCTTGGTGTTGTTTACGGACTGGCAGTTTGGCTTACTACAGAAATGTGAGGAGCTAGTTGTGTCATCATTCTCTCAGAGAGAGACGTCAGGTGTCAGTCATTCTCCACCCCATCTTCTGCTCACAGAACATCTTTATACTTCTGCAGTATTTCAGTCAGGGCCAAAGAAACAAAACTGACCTCTGTTGTTATGCTTCTCTTTCTCTCTCTCCTTGTGTGTGTGTGTGTGTGTGTGTGTGTGTTTGTTCTCCTGTAATTGTGTGTCATTCATGGCTTTGTCCTCGCTTTGGTGATTTGTTTTTGCTCATTTGTTGTGTGTGTGTGTGTCTGATGTTGTATGTGTGCGTGTGCCTTTAGATGACATTCACGGATGCCATTCGGAACAAGGCCAGGTTATCTATAACTGGCAGTACTGGGGAGAATGGGAGTGTTCTTACTCCAGATTTCTCCAAAGCCGTCCACGGAGTGCCCTACATGAGACCAGGCAGGGCACGGCCTCTCAAATGAGCGAACAGTCCTGAGTGCCTTACATACACACACACACACACACGCACACGCACGCACACTTGTTACTTTCTCTCACAAACACATGTTCAGCAGACATTCTGTCACACTCAAAAGTACACATTTCCACACACAATTGTACAGGTCTGACTATCAAAGATGAACTAGGTCAATGACTTCCATGCATACATATGTACATATGGTTGTATACACATCTTTACAAACAAATACGCAAAAAACATCAAAATCTTAACTGTACCACACATGCAAGCACTCAAAGCTACAGAAACACAAATTAGTTCTCACATGCAAAAATGTACAGATGTGTAGTATACATGTGTATATTTCAACATGATATTTCATGTTGTATATTTCAACATGAAATATACAGGGGACCTTGGTTTACAGAAGCACGTTATCATACTTCACAAGTTCAGAGAGACACTGCCACTGTCTCTCTATCTGTGTCTCTGTCTCTGTCTCTCTCTCTGTCTCTCTCTCTGTCTGTCTCTCTCGCTGTCACACACACTTTAATATATAATTTGTCATTGACATTTTTCACACATCATACACTGAGAAGCAGCTCAGCACCACAACATTTTTGAAATCTCAGATTCTAAAGAATACGAGCACATTGATCATATCCATTGTGATTTTCTATTGTACTCAAACACATTACGTATATATGAAAACCACATGAATTATCAAAAAAGAACAAAAAAAAAGTTTTTGAAATATTTTTCAAAAAAGAAAGAAATGCTGTCCAAGAACATTCTTCCATATTGTAAAATAATGTTATGAAATTGCTTCAGTTTCAAAATCTTTAAAGCCAAATCAGTTAATTTAAAGTAGGTGCAATGTTTGAGCAGAATGATTTAATAATATCATATGAATTATATGTTTAAAATATATATAAATCATGTAAATAAATATTCTTTTGTTCTTTTGATGTTAATGACAGTGTTTGACAAAATCCTTTTGGTTTTATTTTTGTTCCGAGAGGTTTGAGTTGTCGCAATGTGTCGTTGATTTGTAGACGTTTGCCGTTAATTTTCTTGCATTGTTACGTTGCAGTCCTGTTTGACATGGATGACGTAAGTAGTTTTATAGTTATGTCGTCGACAACAAACAAAAAAAATGGCTAAAATATCCACCACTTAAACTTTCGCGTTTCCCATTTGCAGGAATTCCTCAAAAATAACATCTGAAATCAAATGTGAATATGGACATATAGATTTGCTTAAGTTCAGTGTTTCTAAATGCCAAATAGTCATTTGTGCCAAAACACTGGTGGCAAGTTAATACCGAACATTTGCGAGGATCTGGGAAGGACTCGAAACGTAACACCTCATGCCATGTTTCTCTTATCAACCTCATTTAGATTCGTTTTCCTTTTCGTCCCTAAATATGTTGTACATTAAATGATGTGCACTAATTTATGCAGTCCTAACTGAAACGCATGACAACCTTTAGTTTAATCTTTGTTTTAAAAGCGATGAAGACGACGATGATGATAACGTAATGCCACTGACTTTAGATGACTAGAATTTTCGTAGTCCAAGGTGACCTGAAAAAAAACAAGAATATTTGATGTATTATTTGATGATATGAATAATTCTATTGAAACTCTATGCCGAACACCCTTTTCTATGCCATGCTGTAAAATTGCAATCTTATCCAATAGTTTTATATGTATATGTATTCTATATACAAGCAGAGACAATGCATCTGTATATCTTATTGTATGAACATACACACAAACACAGTAATATATAGAAGAGGTTGGGGCAAGATGCACTGAAATGATGACAGTCCTGAAAATGTCCTCGATGCCAATCCACTCCACGAAGGTTCACAGACATACACATCGACCCTCAAATGGACTTGAACCATCACTACATTCTCATTTGGAGAGTCTCTTTAGATCTTAACAGAGGAGGTTTTTGTAAATGGAATGTGGGTCAACTGCTTTATTTTTTGGACTTTTGGAATAAACAGGCTGAGAAACTGCTGCTTTTTTCATCATCTGACTTCTACTGAGAAGGGGAGTGGCTACTGAGAGGGGGAGTGGCTACTGAGAAGGGGAGTGGCTAGGGCACAGGGCTTTAATTAATGAATGTATCTACACAGAACAATGCAAAGGTCCTATGCCAGTCAAAAATGTATGCTTAAAAGCAATGTTCATGTGGCAGCAAGTAGTTAAAGGGTGAAGCAAAAAAAAAATTTCCCATGTTATAGTTCTTTAGGTGGATGTTTGCAAAAGGTGGATGTCCCTGTCCAAATGGTCCTGTTCAGCTTCAGATGTGATGACACAGGACTGTTCAGCTTCAGATGTGATGACACAGGACTGTTCAGCTTCAGATGTGATGACACAGGACTGTTCAGCTTCAGTTGTGATGACACAGGACTGTTCAGCTTTAGTTGTGATGACACATGACTGTTCAGCTTTAGTTGTGATGACACATGACTGTTCAGCTTTAGTTGTGATGACACAGGACTGTTCAGCTTCAGATGTGATGACACATGACTGTTCAGCTTTAGTTGTGATGACACATGACTGTTCAGCTTCAGATGTGATGACACATGACTGTTCAGCTTCAGATGTGATGACACATGACTGTTCAGCTTCAGATGTGATGACACAGGACTGTTCAGCTTCAGATGTGATGACACATGACTGTTCAGCTTCAGATGTGATGACACAGGACTGTTCAGCATCAGATGTGATGACACAGGACTGTTCAGCTTCAGATGTGATGACACATGACTGTTCAGCTTCAGATGTGATGACACAGGACTGTTCAGCTTCAGATGTGATGACACAGGACTGTTCAGCTTCAGATGTGATGACACATGACTGTTCAGCTTTAGTTGTGATGACACATGACTGTTCAGCTTCAGATGTGATGACACAGGACTGTTCAGCTTCAGATGTGATGACACAGGACTGCTCAGCTTCAGATGTGATGACACATGACTGTTCAGCTTCAGATGTGATGACACAGGACTGCTCAGCTTCAGATGTGATGACACATGACTGTTCAGCTTCAGATGTGATGACACAGGACTGCTCAGCTAGCGTTGCTTTGGCTTTTCATCACGATGGATTTTCCTTGTTTTTATCATGATTTTAATTATCGCGTTACAGAAGTTACTTGTGCTAAGACGTTTGTTAGCTAGCTAGCTTTCCACAACAGTAGCTTGAGGCTTCAATAAAGCATAAATGCTAATCCTTTGGTATATAAAACTATAAAACTCAGTTTGGTCACAAACTAACCTAAAAGGTCAAATAAATGCTACGGTCAAATAAATAAAAGTGGTTTTATATTAAGAAACATATTTTTAAATGTGAATTGAATATTCTAGAAACAGCAGAGAGAATTAGAATAACGTACATTTGAAAATGACTTCGCCAGGAGCAAAAGTTGTGTTTGCATTGAGTAATGTAACGCCTTAGCGGCTGAGGAACCATTCGATTCTGACTTAAAATTCGGCCAGTTTAAGGTACCTCAGTAGGCAGCATATTTAGGGTATCTAAGAATTGTTACAGCCTACGTGTTGGGAACGCGCACACACTATGACGTAAAACACTGTCTGTAGACAGCTCACTAGGTTTTGGGACAGATCCATTGAGTGCCAGTGGCACAACATGGGCCTCATGGGCCTTTGATGCCAGAACACAACAACTCCGGAGAGAGTACAGAGCAATCTACATGCCACAGTGGACCAGTAAACCTCTATAATGAAGACAGTGGACCAGTTAACCTCTGTAATGAAGACAGAGGACCAGTTAACCTCTGTAATAAATGCAGGAGCAATGAGGAAAGAATCAAGGATCACCACTGAGTAAACACTGTTGCATCTGGTCCTGCAAAACAGACATATGGTTAATGCACCAATGTTAACCAAGGTCCATCATCAACGTAACTTCCAGTTTACACGAGAGTACCCTAATTGTACTCTGCAGGATTGGAATAAAGTTGACTTCGCGGATGAATCTAGGTTTGTGCTGCATGAAGTGGATGGAAGGTGATGGTGGATGGGATATACGCCACCAGGTGCTTGAGAACCACCATCATGAGACAATGTCAGGTCAAATGTACGATGGAGGTGGTAGTGTATTTGTCTGGGATATTTTCCCGGCATGTTCTTGGACAACTCTTGGGACTCCAGCAGATACTTGGCAGTCCCAACCAATCATGTGGATCTGTACATGTTGACGTTCTTCCCTGATAGTAATGGTATTTATCAGCAGGATAACGCCCACCTCACTACACAAGTATAGTGTCTGAGCGGTTCCTTGGTACACCTACACAAGAGAGTGCTTGCAGGTGCACGACTGCTTTGGTATCCATCCCTGGGCTGCTAACTTGCCCGATCTCAAATCTGTGGACCTCACCTAGGAACACTTGGATCGCCGGGTTCACCATGCTGACCCACAACCACATAGTGTGAGGGCAGAGTCAGGACCCTTAAAGAGAAATACCTCTTTCGGACCTTTGTGTGTTTTACACATGAGAAGTGCCAGACTCACACGTGTATACCTATGCACACAGGAACAGCTCAACACAGAAACACGCACACACAGGAACAGCTCAACACACAAACACACACACACAGGAACAGCTCAACACACAAACACGCACACACAGGAACAGCTCAATACACAAACACGCACACACAGGAACAGCTCAACACACAAACACGCACACACAGGAACAGCTCACCAGGTGCACACACAAACACGCACACACAGAAACAGCTCACCAGGTGCACACACAAACACGCACACACAGAAACAGCTCACCAGGTGCACACACAAACACGCACACACAGAAACAGCTCACCAGGTGCACACACAAACACGCACACACAGAAACAGCTCACCAGGTAGGTGCACACACAAACACGCACACACAGAAACAGCTCACTAGGTACACAATCAGCTCACTGGGTACAAGGGGCACACACACAAACACTATAAAACTAAAACTTTGCATTTATGAGTCCCTGCATCTCTACTTATGAATGGGATAGTGCTCTAAACAGGAGCCGTTCTTAACGCGGAGACGTTTGAGCACATTCTGACTTATCATGGAACACTGGCAGATGCGGCTCAGTGGGGAAGCATGCTGAAGTCACACACACACACACACACACACACACACGTGAATACCAGAGGATCCTCCTGCAATCACAAAAATACCGCATTCAGTTCTGTGTGTGTGTGTGTGTGTGTGTTTGTGTGTGTGAGCAAACTGTGCCTGCTACTTGTTATTCAGATGATACAGGTTATTCGTCTTGAACTCACACACACACACACGCACACACACACACACACACACACACACAGGGTAAAGCCCTTGGGCAAACAGACTGCAGTGGCAGCTGCATCTCAGCAGTCAAGTTTCCTCTTGCTGAGATCATTTTCTCATTAACATAACCACCCAATCATGAAACAGTAGTCACTTATCTATCCAATCATAGCACAGTGTCAGTCATCTCAGAAAAAAACAATTAAGCCCCAGCAATGGTTCAATTATGCTGCTATATCCATATTTCCTCTGTGCTTAAAGCGTTTGATATATATTTTACATATTCCATTACGAGGTTAATGAATGCCCCTCCCAAACAAACCAAATGAATAAATCATGAGTGTTTATTGCAGACACCAGGGATGGTTGTAACAAAGGGACGGTCATAACAGCATTACTTTTACTAATAAGGGATACGATAAGTAATTAAGAGTCTTTATTGTTGTTGTAATGTAACTATAATATAAATTCTAAGAAACTTATAAATTCTAATATAAATGTCTTCCAAAAGCAAATTTACAAATGTACATGGATATGTACAAATGGGTGTCAAAGTAATCACTCGCAGTCTTTCAATTTTGATATTTAGAATATAAATTAGTTTTATAATCATAAACGGCAGGGTTGTCAGTTTTTCGGTGTTATAGACAAGACATTTCCATACATTTGTAATGTGAGTGTTCATTGGATGCGCTAAAGGTGCAGGATGTTCAGGGTTAATCCCTGGTCAGATCTCCAATGCAGATGAGCTGTGCTCGGTTCTATGAAAAACTCACCGCTGCGATTCCGCGTACAGACGAGAGTAAAACAGCGGAGAAGATGCAAAAGTAGAACAACGATCCGCCGCACCTACACGCGCCACCTTCTTAACATAAGTGCTATGCATATGCTGGAATGATACAAGTCTTGTATTATTTGAAAGAGTGAAGTTCAATTGTGAGGTATTTCATCTGCTCAAATTTCAAAACCACCATTGCTGTTGCAATTAGATAACAACGGACGACAGAGGGTGGGTTGTTTTTTAAAGCGTTGCTATCTCTGTAATGACATTTAAAGCACATTATATCTACCCTCGTTTTCCTTATACTTATTTCTCCTCCAGCACGGCAAGACAGCGGGTGAGAAAAAACGAATGTATGGAGTGGCGTGTGGTGGGGTGGGGGTGAGGTGGTGGGGGCTGCGATATGCAGCAGAGGGAGGTTAGGCGCGGAAAGACCGTAATGTCCGTCACCAAAGAATATTCTGCCTTGTGCAGATACTGCAGGAAATGAGGATAAGAGTTCGCAGAACGAGGATCAAAACGGCAAATTGTAGTAAAATGTATTCGTTGCGCAGCAGGAGACTCTGGCTACTGGTTCCTGGACCGGGCCAGCAGATTTATATTGGACTTACTCCAGTGTAGACAGGCCCAGTGAACACCTGACAGGTGCAGATTAGCGTTTTACACCTAATTAGGAATCGGTGTATTGATTCTTTTACATGTGTGTTGTGTTCGTGTGTACAGGAGGAGATGGTTGCGAATGAGCTTCTCGTTGTTTTTGGACAACTGTGTAAAGATGATGTGACAAATTCATTAACTAATGTGCATGTGCTCACGTGCTATTACGTACTAGTTATTGAAGTGTTGCTGTGTGCACAATAAACTGATTTAGATGCAAATTTTGTGGCGTGATTTAATTTTTTACAACTTTAACGTTAACGTTTTGTTATGGTTACCTTGGGCGTGGTTCAGGTTGTTAACAGTGTAATTCATTCCGAGAATTCAGAAGCTCGACACATTGCTTGTTATCTTGTATATATGTGTACTCTGTAAAAATGTACGAGCATGCTGTATGTATAGATGCTAAAACAAAAAGAGTTACATCCACTGTCCGGTCGCCCCTTTTATGATACGCTTGAACATTTTAGTGATGGTCCATTCCGGATGTGTAAGCGAAACACTGAATGATGAGCCGCCTACATTTACCCTAGACAGCTAGAAATGCGCACGCGGTGCGAAACAGATGGGTATTAAACACGTCATCAGCTCGAGCTCCATCTTAAAGAGGAGACAACATTTCAAAAGTCTAAAAAGACACATATAGTGGGCCCCATAAGTGTACACGCGTATCGTTCCCCTTTAACGTCGGTGTTCAACAGACCGTTCACTACGACTCTTCAGAATGAATTGCCGACTTAAACAGCTAATCAATAGACCATTAACGAGAAAGAAGCTTTCTAATTGTTTCCCAAGCTTCATTTAATACGTAAAAAAACTTCAAATAACATTTGGGACAGCGGGATCGTGTCTACTAAATGAAAGGGAATTACAGTTTTAGAATTGATTTTTTTATTCCTATAATCAAAATATAAATTGATATTAAAAGAACGCGAGCTGGAAGCTACATTTTCAAAGTTCTGGGAGCATGCCTCTCTCCTAAGTATTGTGTCATTAGGTTAATTGAATTTAGCAATAATGAATGCAAAAGCTGATCGTAATGTGAAACGTTGCCTAATGCTGAAACGTTAGGAGATCAGTTAACGTGTTGGTTCATTCATTTCGATTAAATAATATAGAATGTGAGCAACAATACCCTCCAGTGGTGCGGTTTTAGCATTGCAGTAAAACGCGCCCTTTGTGTGTGAATTGTGTGCGAGCGAGAGAGATTGAGATTGAGAGAGATCTTCCTTAGCACACGAGGAACAGTTACAATGATTTATGAGCCAAACAGTGATTTGGAACAAATCTTGTCATTTTTATTTTATTTTATCCCTGGACATTGTGTTTGATTTGATAGCTTTTATAGTGTATATGGTGTTTTGTATAAAATATATACATATTCCAGATAATATACAACAAATACTGATAACTTTCTCTGCATCGATTGAAACTGACCACGACTTAGACCAAGTAATAATATCTACATTGAATTTATTTCTAACGCAAAACAAACTTCAGTTACTAAATATATTAAAAAAATTTAATGTAAATATTAATATCTATTCTATTGTTTTATTGTTTCCCCTGTTGAGCCGCTTAACCATTGCTTGGCCTCATGCCTGTCTGCTGACTGCTGTGTGAGATGTGTGCATTTTGGAGGTAAAATGGCGCAAGCTTATTGCCTGAGCGTAGTCACACCTGGTCACACTACGAATCCAATACTGTTAAATTACAAGTCCTTTTACGTGTCTTTTAAAAGCAAAGCATACAATGAGGAAAATACTCACCAAAATAATAATTAATTAACAAAACTAATAATTCACCAAAAACTGAAATGCACCGTATTGCAATTATATTTAACAATACTAAAGAAAATAAAGGTGTTTGAGTAACTGGGAGAATTTTTTTTCTCATTTTGATCTGAACATTTACAGTGTTTCCGTGGTGACTTTTATTTTGACGGATGCGTCAACCTCTTTTTTTGCTTCTGTTTTCCACCCACAGCCACTTTAAAAGTCATGTGACAAAGCAGTCAGCTGATATCTACACGGGACGTAAACGCTTTGTTCCTTTTAAATGAGTTGGAGCGTTTCTTTGCGCTATAATTTATAGGCATGATTTCTGTTCATTTATAGGATCCCGTTGTGTTTGTATAAAATGGATCCTCGAGCTGCAGTTCTCATTACTGCTGTACTTTGCGCCCTCTCTGTTAGTGGCGCTTCGCACCTGGATAAAGGTAAGTTAACTAGCAACACACGCGGAACTTACACATACAAATCAATACTATCTATTGACATGTTCTGTGATTAACTGACAGAGATGGAGTCGCTGGCAGATATTTCCCCCTTTCTCCAAAATTCTTCTAATGGCACGAACTCTACCGACCTGACATTTGGCTTCGTGTCGTGCGCAATCTCTGTTCTTTTCTACGGGAGCAACTTTGTCCCAGTGAAGAAGATCGACACTGGTGATGGTGAGTCAAACAACCTGGATTAGCCGCCGTTATTTGTGTCTTTCTTGTCTTGCTGTCCTCGTTGGGTGTCGTGTCGATACGACGGCGTGAAAATGTTATTTGCGTATCTGCAACGGCTGAAATGTTATTTCTCCTAACGCGCAAATGTGTATGTACGTATATTTCTCTTCATTCTTTGTTGCAGGAATGTTTTTCCAGTGGGTTCTGTGTGCAGCTGTGTGGACCGTGTCCCTTGTAGCAAACATAATCTTGAGATCTCCAACTTTCTGGCCCCTGGCAATGCTAGGGGGCGCCATCTGGGCTACAGGTACCTCGCGCATTTACCGTCTTCCATTAAGGAAGCGCTGACAAGCACTGACATTGCGTGTTTGCAGTGTGTGTCATTAGGTTTTGCCTTCTTCAGTAAGGTGTGTCTGCACCCGTCTCTCTGCAGGTAACATCACAGTGGTTCCAATTGTAAAGACAATTGGTCTTGGACTAGGCCTGTTGATCTGGGCTTCTTTTAACCTTCTTATGGGTTGGGCCAGCTCAAGGTGTGATTAAAAACTGACAATGGAACATTCACACATTATACATTTTTACCATTTACTGTTTTGTGCGTCCATTTTGAGATACATAAACCCCAAACAAAGCACACTGTACAATGCAAACACTCAAACACTCTAACTAGTTTCTGTTCTCAGATTTGGCTGGTTTGGTATTGAAGCTGAAACTGTTGTTCGTCCAACACTCAACTACTGTGGAGCCGGTCTGTGTTTGTTCAGGTAACATGCGCACGCACAAACACACACACACACACACACTTGTGATGTACTGACTGTAGCGTGACTGTGTCCACACAGCGCCATTGTATTTTTCTTTGTGAAGAGTGACGTTCAGAGACCAACCATGTCTGAAGAAACTCCTCTACTCCTAGACAACGTATGTGTCCTCCCCACTCTGTTCGCTGTGTTGCGTTCCTGTGTAGACATTCACCTGCTGGTGGTTAAACGTTGTATGGCCTTCGCAGAATTTAGTGAGCTGTGCTATTATGATGTTCCATGCATTTTGTTTCAGAGTGTAAACACATTAAATCGGCCCTCATCAGACAAATCCTGGGTGGATATGCTGTCGCCACGCACCAAACGTGTCGTGTATGTATAAACTCCACCATGAACTGTAAACAAAGTAATGTCATAACGTTTTGTCTTTAGAAACAGGATTTATCCATAACTGAAGTCTTATTTAATAGGCGTGTTTTAATTTCTGAGATGTTCTGATTAACTGAGAAATCTCACATTGATGAACACCCTCCTGTTCTGACATGATGTCACTGCTGGTTGTATCCGATTAATCTGCTCCGTGTCTCGTAACTTTACCGCTCGTCGTGCAGTGGGTCGTTGCTTGCGGTGGTAGCAGGACTTCTTTACGGCTCCTCGTTCATCCCTGTGCTGTACATCAAAAATCGCGCAGCCAATAATGACAGCCGATTCAGCGGGGCGAGTCAGTTTGGTAAGACCTGAGCACACTGCTGCTACAACATTAGACATTCACACATTATAATAAAATCTAAATGATTTGTAGCTTCTAAACAATGATTTTGGCAAAGCAATTTAAAAATGTGATGCCAGATGCTGTATTTGACAAACTGCTGTGTCTATCATTTGTGACTAAGCCAACTTCACTAAAAGGCAAGACGTATTGGAAATTAGTGTGACTATGACTGTGTGTGTGTGTGTGTGTGTGTGTGTGTGTGTGTGTGTGTGTGTGTGTGTACAGATCTGGATTATGTCTTTGCCCAGTTCAGTGGGATCTTTCTCACCAGTACTGTGTATTTCATCATCTATTGCACCTTCAAAAAGAACAAACCACAAGTGTTCTCTACAGCGGTGCTTCCAGGTTCTACATTTATATATTTACTATTTGTTATATTAGACTTGCGTAATGAAATATCTAATATAAATCATTATATATTGGATTATCAGATTTCATGTATAGTTCTCAAATGTTGGGTGCTGATTCATAGCTTCTGTCATGTGCAGGTTTTGTTTCCGGGGTGATGTGGGGCGTGGCCACATGTTGTTGGTTCCTGGCCAATCACTACCTCAGTGCAGTGGTCAGTTTTCCCATCATCACCACGGTGAGTGAAGGGTCATTCAGCGTCATACAATATTGGTGCTCACCGTAAAGGTACGACCAGGAGTTGCTTTTAGAGAAATGAGCTAAACTTGAGGTTTAATTACATTTTTCATGAAAACTAAAATAGTAAATGATTAATTTGATAGATGTTTGGACTTCTGGGCTTAATCTTTAGACTTGCTTAATACAGAGCAATACAGACTTGCAATGCATCGACCTCCCGTAGACTCCCATTTAAATACGGCCCGGTTGGCAAACCTGCCCCTGCAGAAGTTGTTGTGCACTTTTAGTGGTTATTATCCTCTTGCTGTTTCAGAAGGAAGTTTTAACACATGACTCTTTATGTGAACTTTGTTTCTGTGCACATGTTTTGTTTGTCTGACAGGTTCCTGGTCTTATCGCTGCTATTTGGGGTGTTGTAGTTTTTAAGGAAGTGAAGGTAAGTGTGTGTGTGTTGGGGGGGGTGTCTTAATGGTTTTTAATGTTTTTTGACTATGGAATGTGCCTTACTTCCTTTCCTATTCAGGGACTGCGGAATTACGCGGTTCTTGTTCTGGCCTTTTGCCTGGTGCTGACAGGGGCATTACTCACTGCGTTCTCAAAGGTGTAATTGCACCGCTTCGCCACAAGAGGGTGACAAATTCCAAAGCAAGACAAAGGGAAGGGACCACTATCAGAATCGTCTTTCTTTTAAACCATTCAGCAATGTTTAGATAACTGAATGTCAGTCATAAGTTGTTTACAAATATTCTCACCAGTGATTACACAACAACAAGACCTTTTAAGACTTCTTAATTTGTCTAACTGAGAGAAAAGCATAGCAGGGATTTAGTGAAGTACTTGAAAGGGCACATTAGTCACTGTATTGCATGATGACTGTTAGTGCTTCTGCCAATTCTTTGTGTTGTCTAAACGTACATTTGTAACGTAACTTATACTATATAAATATATAATGTATGTTTTGTATCACTGCAAGATTGATCTTGTTCATGACATGGTTTTCCTACTGCACTATAAGAACTCCATTAATATGCTGAAAGATGATTCAAATGTTATTTCCCTACAGGTGAAAGGTCTAATTGTTTAGTTAATGGTATAATGGATTAAGTTTCAGAAGGACTGAGCAAAAAAACATTTGGTTGTATGTAGATATTGTACATCAGACAAAATGTGTGAAATTATTTTTTTTATCATGGGATGAAGGATCTGAAGTACATTGTGACATTTCTGATTTTAAATTTATCAGGGAATTAAAACAAACAGTTGGTAAAGGAAAAGGCTTTATTGTGGTTATTACGAGGTGGTTACACAGTGCAGTATGTAAACATGCAGGAGTAGCATCATTAAACAAAGTTTGTTAATGATGTACAGGTACATTTTAATGTAACCTTACAATCACTGGCTCACTGACCCCTCTCACATAACTAGTAATAAAATTCAGTATTTTACCTTTTTGTGTCAGTGTGACTGAAGAGAAATCAAATGAGGTAGATGGATGGATGGAGAGAGACAGGAGGAGGAGATGAGAGGGATGGATAGGGAAAGACAGGAGGAGGAGATGAGGGATGGATGGGGAGAGAAACAGGAGGAGGAGATGAGAGAGGGATGGATGGGGAGAGAAACAGGAGGAGGAGATGAGAGAGGGATGGATGGGGAGAGACGGGAGGAGGAGATGAGGGAGGGAATGATAGGGGATAGCTAAACACTGGTAGTGCTTTCTTCATTAGGATATCAAGTTGTCAAATGTCTTATCTGCTTCTTTTTTTTAAGTGAACTTTGAACTTTACACGAAGATCATCTGCATCCTGTTATGATCGCTGGAGACTTCTTTGTTGCATTCTCCTTGGGGATTACTCTCAAAGTTTTAAATTGT
>JAGXOD010000146.1:65000-122387 GCA_020368025.1 Brachyhypopomus occidentalis
ACTTGAAAAGAAAATTACAGGGCACATTAATGAGTCACTGTATTGCATGATGACTTTGTGTTAGAGTGCTTGTGCAACTTTGAGTTGTCTAAAATTACTTTCATGATGTAATTCATTTGTACTGTAGAATATAATATATATTTTTGTATCGCTGCAAGAATGATCTTGTTCATGACATGGTTTTCCTACTGCACTATAAGAACTCCATTAATATGCTGAAAGATGACTGAAATGTTATTACCTTACAGGTGAAAGGTCTAATTGTTTAGTTAATGGTTTAATGGGTTAGGGGGCAGAAGAAATTAGCAAAAGCATTTGGTGGTATGTAGATATTGTACATCAGATAAAATATGTGCAAAATTATTTTTTTATCATGGTAATGAAGAATCTGAAGTACATTGTGAGATTTCCGATTTTAAATTTTCATCATGGAATTAAAAAGAAAATTGCTAAAGGAAAAGGCTTTATTGTGGTTATTTTTAAGAGGTGGTTACACAGTGCAGTATGCAAACATACAGGAGTACAAAGTTTTGTTAATGATGTACAAGTACATTTAATGTAACAATCACTGGCATCCAATAGAAATGCCTCGTCATTTAAGACAAAAAAAGCAGCCTTTAGTAAATGTGTATATTATTGGTGAGAATCGTTTTGCTGAGAGAAACTTTGGTATGAGGTTGCACTACTTTGAATCAGTCACTCTTGATTAACGTCTTGGTTAAAGAAAGAAGATCTTTGTATTTAGGGGAAACAGTTTCTGTATTTCGACACTGACCAAAATCTGTGATAAGCACACATGGCAAAGGGCAGGTTGCTGAAGTCACACATGTGAATCACAAGGTCTGTCCTTTCCAGTGAAGTCCGAGTTCTCTTCGGTCTAACAGAGGAGTGTTTTTTCCCATTACAGTGGCCACCACTGGCAGTTGGCCTGGTGCTTCTGGGAAAAGAATTCTCTTTTCTCTGCACTATATTCAACATTAGCCGTGACTGTAAGTACATTTATCTGTAGTTGCTAATTTGACTTGATGTTATTTTCGTGACCAAAAAGAGCTGTTGTCATCAAGTTCACTGGTAGGGAATGGCCTGTTTCCCCCTTTGAGTTGCCTCACTGCATTTATTGGTTTCTTCCTTGTGTAAGACATGGCATGAGTGACCGCCTTGGACGCAGAGGTTACTCCGCATGCTAGCTGTAGCCTCACGCGCAGCGCTCGACGTAGCCGCGACTCTCGATATGGACGTTCAAAATGAACGTGTTTATTACAACAATATAGAGAGGGGCCCCAAGACCTCTCGACCTCATACCAGAGTGGGTCAATACAGAGGTAAGAGCACAGTCTGGCATGGGGGTGTCACTTGCTGGGATTAACAGACATTTAAAGTATGCTGGTGTGTTCGGAGTCTTGTAGGAGCGTTCAGGCTGGCTGTAGTGTGCGTTGGTCTGATGTGTATTCTTCAAGCAACTCTCAACATTGTCCTTAGGCTGTACTGTAGGTTATTTTTCATTCTTGAGTTCATTTTTTATGGTTATATTTGTAAGTGGTATGTTTCTGGTTGTTTATATGCATTGCTTTCTAGTTTATTTTCAGGACGACACAAATGTGTTACTTATGATCTGCAACAATCAGACTATAGAGACCAGTCACAACCTGACTGCAAAGAGAGACCAATTACAGATCAATTACAACAACTTGGCTAAGGAGAGAGACCAGTTACAGGCCTGGCACAGCAGCTTGACTGTAGAGAGAGACCAGTTACAGACCAAATACAACAATCAAGCAAAGGAAAAAGATGCACTCCAAAAGAAGCTTTCTGAGCTGCGTAAGTTTTGTAGTGAATAGAGGATTTGTAGTTTTAAAAAAAACAAATGTGAGGTTCTTTATAAGTACCAGAAATGTATGATGTCCTCTATAACTTTAGTTCTAAAGGTTTGTTGATATTATTATGTGCATTACACAATGGAGGGTTAGGTTTAGGGTTAGGGTTTTTATCAGAGAATAAAAACACGGGAGAATTAATATATATATTTTTGTCAATGAAGATTGGCAGATGTGATTTAAGAGTTTTACCTTCTAACACAAATATGGCTTTGGAGCTAAATGCATTTCCCCTTCAGTGTCGGCTGGTTTCATTCAGCCCTTTGAAGCCAAATGCAATAAAGCAGCAAAAACGACCTGAACCTGAACAACCTGAGCACAGAACGTGTAGCGTCAGCACGTGGCGGCCGGCAGCCCAGAAGCTAAAGAAGCATCCCCCAGAGATTCCCACAAGCCCCTGCGTGTCCCCAGTGAGCACTTGAGAAGGGTGCGAGGGCTCCAGCAGCTGGTGCATGCCCCTCGCAAGACCCCGAGACCGGTGCGTGCTCTAAGACAACTGGGGCAATACCCACTCCCCCCGGTGACCCGACAGGCAGTGCGCCCTCTCCTGCTGCTCCAGGGTGCGAGACACGCCCCCTTCAAGTGCTGATGCCCGTCCTCTGGGAGAGGCCTAAGCTGCCGCACGTCTGGCCCCTCCCACAGAACGTAGTGGGCGGAGACACCTGCCAGGCCACACCCACAATGGGAGCTGGGGCTCCGGAATGGTTTCCGGGAAACTTTGTGTGTGCGCGCCTGTTTCAGTGGATTGCCTTGTTTCCCCCTATGCCTTTACCCATCCCGTGACCAAGCTTGTCTTCGTTCCTGTTACGGTGTCTGTCTCTGCATCTGTTCTGTTTTTGTCTCCCCCTGTCCTCCAAAGGGAAGCTGTCATAGGCCAGTAGGCTGGCCAGTTGGTGGACTCCCCCCAGGGGAGGCTGCTCCTTAATTAAAATAATATGCACACGCGGGCAGTTCATGGCATGTCCTTAGCAGATATGTAAATGAGGCACAAGTGCATTATTGCTTATTTTCACACAACTGAAGCAGATTCATCAGTTGCGCTCAAAGTACCTCTCAAACCACTGCTCAAATCACCGCTCAAACCACTGCTCAAATCACTGCTCAAACCACTGCTCAAATCACCGCTCAAACCACTGCTCAAATCACTGCTCAAATCACCACTCAAACCACTGCTCAAATCACCACTCAAACCACTGCTCCAATTCCCACTCAAACCACTGCTCAAACCACTGCTCAAATCACTGCTCAACACTACGAGTTTCCTAAATCAGACCTGGAGTAGTTCATCGCTCGGGTGTCTACATTTTATACTCAGCGGCTAAACTGCTGAGGGCCAGGCCACAGGGCATAGGTGGGGAGAATTTCTACAAGCTTTGCTGATCAGCTTTGCTTCAGGAGCTATTTCTTCTCTTTGCTAACATAAGCCACCAACTTGCTAGGTGTCAAGCAGACTGTAGTCATTAACTCAAGCAGACTGTAGCCAACTGTGTTGCGTTTATGTTGTAGGAATGGCCAATAGTATAATTCCTAAAATATAATTTTTTTATGTAGCTCTGACATAAAAGTATGCAGGTCACTGTGGTCTACTAGGTTGATTTTTTTTATTAAGAAGCAAAAGTACTGTGCAGTGATTTGAATGTATTCTAATGGACAGGCAAAAACATTAATCAGCCTGGATGGAGATACTTCAGCTCCAGTATGTATTACATCTCCAATGGAAAGAAGACCTGGAGTGAGAGCAGACAGGACTGCAGAGATAGAGGAGCAGACCTGGTGATCATAAACAGCAGAGAGGAACAGGTGAGAGAGAGAGAGAGAGAGAGAGAGAGAGAGAGAGAGAAAGTAGACATCATGGATCGCAGGGTGGAGGGAGGGAGGTTAATTTCTTAACTGCCCATTCTAACACCTTTTCAGGACTTTGTTGAAATGTTGAGAAGAGGTAAGAGTGCTTGGATCGGTCTGACCGACAGTGACAAAGAAGGGACCTGGAAATGGGTGGATGGCACAGCACTGACCACTGGGTAAGAGACCACTGACCTGATCTCACGTCACCATTCAGTTACTGACACCTTCTCCCAGTCTGCCTGGCTGGAGGGTGGTTGATCACACCCTTTCTTGTTTTCAAAGGTACTGGCTGGCCTTGGAGCCCAATAATTATAAGGGATTTGAGGACTGTGTTATGATTGGCTATCAGCCTGAAGACGGGAGACCTATAACAGATCCTTTAAACACATGGAATGATTATTCGTGCTCTCAACACTTTCTTTCAATATGTGAGAAGGTTTCCATTTGAATCATTCAGATCAGAATTGTATGTATTCATTTAACACAGAATATATATACTGTCTGCTTTCCAAAAGGTAATTTACAGCAAAATTAGATTTTTTTTAGATGCTTTCAGTGTTCTGTTTCCATGTGATTGTCAGTGACTTATGAGACTTGAAGCTTTTGCAAATGGCTTCCAAAAATATTGTTTCTTTCAGGCCTCTGAAATGAGCAATAAAATCATGAAAAACATGTGACTGTGTGCCTGCCTAGTCCATATATCTTGAGCAGAGGAGTACAGTTTCATCATCACCGAGTTCACCGATAGGGCAATGCAAGTTTCCCTCTGAGTTACATCACTTCCTGGTTTCTGTCTCATGTAAGACTGTATAGCAGGAGCTACGTTTGCATGCTAACATCAGCGGAGCTCGACACCAAAGCCACCTGTCTTGGGTGGGGCAAAGCAATGTTGCACCTGCATTACTAGGGGGTGCTGTAACATCCAAGAAACTGACCCACACATTGTCTGATAAACATAAAACTTGGTACACAGCTTCTATAAGCAAAACTGGCACAGGGCCTACATGATATTTACATCAGCCAAACGGCTTTCAGTGCGCTTTTGACAGACTTGGCGTTGGCTAACATGAAACTTGAATAGTCTATGCAGATTCATACATTCTACAACATATTAAGGTCTCGTATGAATTAGCTACAGAGAGGCACTTGTCATCTAAACTGGTCTGTGTCATTTATTTTCACATCACATGTTCACCTGGCATCAAATAATGTGGCGATAAATCTGGTACCTTTCAAGAGGTTCATCATTCATGACTAAAATAAACTTCATTCAATAATCACAACTTTATTAAAATCAGAATTATAATCATAGCTTGTTTAAAATCAACTTTTCAAACTAGTCCTACATATTTCCCCAATGTACAGTGTGTGCTTCATATCATTGTGGGCTTTTCCATACTGAATTATATAAAACTGTACTAGGTGTTGTGGAGGACACATGTTTCTCTTACAGGGATCATTATAATCTTAGTACATGTCCTTCTGACTAGCGGAGGTCACTGTTGTGAAGTGATTCAGTAATAATCATATGCTTGTGTATGTGTGTGCATATACTGTAGCCTGCATTAAAGGAATGTGCAGAGGGAGAAGACACTATGTTATCTGCCTCTGCTACATTGACCTTCAGCTACTGAGCCTCTGAACTGACACCCATTTGGCTTCCTTTAAGACAGGAAGCTCCATATTAGGAGGAATACACATGTGAGGCTAACTTCCACCTATTGTAAAGAATGTTGTGCTTAAGACAGTTGACCCGCTTGTGAGTGGTATAGAGGAGAATAGGAGCGCCCTCCCTCCTTAGAGTCTTGTTCTAGACGAAACTCTCATTTTAATTACCTGTTAATAAACCTTTTCTCTTAACCACATCTGAGTCCTCATCTATTTCAGAAATTTCAACGACAGTGTCAGATTTGTACTTAACTTCGGCACATCGTTTTAGTTTGGCAATCTAAGGAGCCATACAAACTCTGGTGTAAATCAGCCTCTGGGGAGCGCAACTCTCGATTAGGAGCAAACAGAAAACACATAAGGATAGACAACTTTCAGGTATATTGATTCGTCCGAATAAATTATAGTGATATCAAACTCGAAACGCGGAATCGAACTGAATCGATTAATTTGAATCACGGTTGTTCCGAAACTCTGTTTCGAAGTCCGTATCAAAAGGGGAAAGCCACGTGACTGTTCCAAAAATGGGTTTCGTTACCTCACGCAGTTTCGAAACGTTTCGAATCTTTTCGCGCGTTTTAGGCCAAGTCCACACGTAGCCGGGTATTTATAAAAACGAATATCAATAAAGTATTACACAAGCATTTCCCTACCTTGCAATGTACAATGAATAATGTCAGCTATATCAATCTACTGACTAACAGTGTATCATAATGAAAAATACATCTTAATGACATCTTAAAACAACCCTGTTCTCTGCAAAATGATTTGTTTTCATGACTAAAATTTATTTAGGGACACAATATGCTATAAAAAAAAAACACAGCCGTCAATCTCGACGGATTACCAAAAAGGCCACGTAAACTGTCCCTCGACAATGTAACTACCAGGAGACAAAGAGTTTTGATGCAAGTGTAGAGTTCATATATCAAAATAACGATCCACAACCAGGACACAAGCAGTCCAAAATGATCCTCAGCAACACAAAATAAAACCAAACATGCATTGTAAACAAAACAAATGAATATTGTCAACAAAATTCTCAAGAAGTAACATCATTACTGTGAAAATGTTATAAAGTCATTAATGACACAGAATGCAACTCCCAAGCAGTGGACAGTATTACTGTAAAAACTTGGCTCTGACACCAGGGGCCAGTCAAAAAGAAAAGCACTGTGTGATTTACAAGTGTGATCACAGATCCACCTGCTTTTGACAGAGCATTCATTGTCATTGCAGCTCTTCTGTCCTGCTAAATTCACAATTTCACCAGAGTCCTCATTATTTTGATTGTTTGGTTCGCCTGGAGCCCACAACCTGAAATTCAGAGAATCAGATTCAAACTCTGAAAAGTGTTCTGATACTATTCAACCCAGTAAGAGCTGATGTAAGAGGTTTGTAAGAGTTTTATTGGTGTGTCTTATTTTACACTGATTCTCTTACCCAGTGTTTTCAAGACTGGAGCCATCCACCCATTTCCAGGTGCCCTCTGTAATCATATCAGTCAGTCCGATCCAAGCACGACTTTTGACCACCATATTCATCAAAAAACCCTGCAAATATGGTTCCTAAGTAAAAAAACATAGTATAAATGTTCTCCCTCACATGGACTCTCCCTCTCCCTCTCTCACCTGTTCCTCTGCGCTGTTTATGATCACCAGGTCTGCTCCTCTATCTATGCAGTCCTGTCTGCTCTCACTCCAGGACTTCTCTTCAGTAGGGATGTGGTAAAGACTGGAGCCAAATAGCTTCCATCCTAGTTTAACATACATATCTGTTTATAAAGTAGCACAACAATGCTCATTGAATTCACATAGGGTTCATACTATATTGTATTAATTACTGTGACAGGTGAGGGAGTGCATTTGTAACTGGTCTGTAACTGGTCTCTCTCTATAGTCAGGTTATTGTAACTGGTCTATAACTAGTCTCTCTCTTTAGTCAGGTTATTGTAACTGGTCTGTAATTGGTCTCTCTCTCGTCAGTTCATTGTATTGTATTCATTTTAATAAGGGACACAAAGTGTATAAACATAATATTAATAAATAGCTAATAATAAATAGCTTAGGCTGAACAAAGATCGTGACGTGTTATTTTGCCTGCTGTCGGATATAGTCATTGTGCAGGATCTCTGTAGTTCATATTTATTCACTTACCCAGTACTGAAAGTCCTTTCTGCAATCCAGCACTCTCCATCAGTAACTGGTCTCTCTCTACAGTCATGTTGGTGTTTCTGGTTTGCAACTGGTCTATCTCTATGGTCAGGTTGGTGTAACTGGTCTGTAACTGGTCTCTCTCTATAGTGATGTTGCTGTAATTGATCTGTAATCGGTCTCTCTCTTTTGTCAGGTTATTGTAACTGGTCTGTAACTGGTCTCTCTCTGCAGTGAACGTGAACCACAGCACTGTGATGGCAGCCAGCAGGAGAACACACAGCAGCCCCAGACACACTGCAGTCACTATGCAACATCTGCTCCCTGTAGTGCTGGTTCTTATGTCTAGAAAGGAACTCATATTTATTAATAAATTTGAATGCATCAGTTCCTCAGAACTGATGATCAAGCAACATCAATGTGTGAATGTGCTCAATGCAGTAACGGTACAAAACTACATTTTGTCTCATGAAACAGTAGCAGCTAAGATGTGTTTTCATTGCTATATTTATGTATGATTATGAGATTATTTTACTGCACCTGTCACTGGTTTCTGATGGTGCTGGCATCTTCTTGTGCTGTAGGTCTCTAACTGTGTGTTCAGGTAAATGTCATTATCTGGTTCCTCACTGGTTTCTGAATCAAAGCTGTCCTCTGCAGCGACCTCTGTGTTTGCATAGATCTCATCCATTCTGCTCCATTCAGGAATCCCAATGAGATCTGATCTGCACAGAACATTCCTCCCTGAACATTCCTTCCCATTTCTTGGAGACAGAAGACCCCACAGTATGTGTGGAGTGTTGGTGAGCGAATACTATGCTGCTGCCATAGATGCACGACAGAAACTGTTTTTATATCGAAAATTATTTTACTATATTAACATTCCTATATAAATCTCTGGTTAAAAAGAGTCAGGTAATTCACAGAACTGGGCCCACGGGTAAAATATGTTGTTAGTTCCACAGATTGGGGTACAGTGGGCGTCACTGTTGTCATTTGTGTTAGATCTGACATTAGTTTGGTTAGTGAGGTAGATAAGCTCCACCCCTAGCAACAGCAGCAGTAACAGTGTAAAAAGGGGAAGGAGACTAGAAGATATGGTGGTCAGCATCTCAGAAACTCTGTGGATGAGAGATAAGAATGATTTTGCAGAGGGGAAGCTAGGCCCTTAATAATAACAACACCTGAGATGCCCACAATACCCACATCTAGTGGAGCTGAAGCAGGTGTAGCAGAAGAACACAGAAAATCTCCAAGACACAGACACAACATGCACTGAGGGTTTGTTTGTGTCTGTGAAAAGACAGAACTGTCTCAGAACTCAGTGTCCATTGAGAGATAAACCTTTGAATTCCTATGCTGCTTCATCATGCCGTGATGTCATTTGTTTGTGCTTGAGGGTGGTGCTATTTCATGATTCTGCTGTTTCATTGGCTGTGCTGGAGTGGGGAGAACACAACCTTCCAGACGACACAGTCATTGTGACATCATCTGATCCTCTTGCCCATTAGGCAGCCTGGTTTTGTACTCCAGGCTTTGACTGACAGCACTAACCGGTTGCTTCCTTACTGTTAAAACTGCACACATCTCACTTCACTTTCCTCCGAGTATTTGCAGGAAATAACAAGTCCGGAGGTCTTTTGCATCACTTAAGATGCCCTTCTTGAACTCACAGTGCTGTGCTAAAATGTGTGAGATCATTGGTAGATCATAAGAGCACGTGGTAGCAAGGGAACTGTAGCAACTTCACAGTGTTGCACCATTAAATGTGCGTTGCCATTTCCTGATCTCACAAAATGGTGAGTAGTCAGAGGTAGATATCAAGAGCACAGGGCAGGAATAACAGGGACGTTGCCGTCCTCACAGACAGAGGCACAGTGACTCCACGCTCTGGATAGCCTTTTTACAGATCAGAGATGACGCAGGATGTTTATGCTAACGTGGTCTACTCCGAGGAGAGCAGAGAAGAGCGGATGGAGATGATGGTGGATATCTACGAGGGTACAGACCCCGCTAGACACCATGGGACCAGCACGGAGGCTGAGGACACTAAGGAACCCAGAGACTCTTCAGGTATGCAGAAATGAGACTCAGGGTTATAGGGGTTATAGGGGTTATAGGGGTTTTGATACACACACAGACCAGTAGAACACCCCCCCCCTCCCGCCCGCAAAAAAGAATAATACTTAAGTCCAGGAACAGGTGTAAATCAGTAACAGAGCAGGCAAATAAGAAAAGCTCCAGATGAACAGGTGAAAATACAGACCTAATAAACAGGTAAGAAGGGTTAGGGTAACAATATACTGTACAAATAGATTTGTTGAACAAATTTTTCCGTTTGATTGTCACTGTGTGTGTGTCGTAATGGTGTGTAAATATATATATATATTTAGATCACTATGTTAAGTGACACATTCAGCAGATAGATTATAAACCTTGTACAGTTTTCACATCCAATGACCTCTTATAGACATCTGATATAAATTATGACATCAGTGTCACAGAGGATGTTCATTTGTGGTAAGTTTATGTTGCTTGTTACAGGTAGAAGATGTTCCAGACTGACTGCAGTGTGTCTGGGGCTGCTGTGTGTTCTCCTGCTGGCTGCCATCACAGTGCTGTGGGTCAAGTTCACTGCAGAGAGAGACCAGTTACAGACAAGATACAACAACCTGACTATAGAGAGAGACCAGTTACAGAAGGAGAGAGCGAGATTCCTGATGATGTTTTCAGAAATGGGTGAGTGATTAGTGGGTGAGTAATTAGTATGCAATTCTGGCTTAACTGAGAATTGACTGTTTATGCATGACTTCCAAACTACTATATGACCAGAGAGAGATGTTAACGAGCCAGGATGGTCGTATTTCAACTTGAGTTTTTACTACGTGTCTACTGGGAAGAAGACCTGGAATGAGAGCAGACAGGACTGCAGAGAGAGAGGAGCAGACCTGGTGATCATAAACAGCAGAGAGGAACAGGTGAGAGAGGGAGAGAATTAAATAAAACTAACAACAATTTATGTCAATACATTATGTATGCGGATTGTGAATGTACAGTCGGTTGCTGGGAATGTGGGTCACAGTTGTTGCACCTTTACAGGATTTTGTGCAGATGCTGAGCAAAAATATAAAACTTTGGATCGGTCTGACTGACCCACACAAGAACAACACCTGGGAATGGGTGGACAGCACTGCACTGACCACTGGGTAAGGGGTCACTGAACTGTTCTCTGGGTAAGGGATCACTGAACTGTTCACTGGGTAAGGGATCACTGAACTGTTCTCTGGGTAAGGGGTCACTGACCTGTTCTCTGGGTAAGGGATCACTGAACTGTTCTCTGCTCACAACGCATTTACTGACTCTTGCTCGTTACTTTGAGAAACACAGCAGAAAGTCTGATTCTCTGTTTCAGTTACTGGCTACCAGGACAACCCAGCAGCGACAATGAACAGTGTGCCAGATCTGACTATGGGCCAAATATAAAGAGCTGGGCTGATTACTCCTGTGAATCCAAATCTGCTTCAATATGTGAAAGGAATATGTTTCCTTGACCAGGCACAGCGCTACATGATAATGATAAAATGCATGTTTTTCTATATGTGGTGATTACAATTTGCTCAATCCAGCTGGATTTAGCTGGATTGATGATTGATGTGAAATAAGCATCAAATCATTTGATTTTAAACTATTGAATAATACTTTGTACATTTGTAATATATATATACAAAGACTCCCTGTCTACTGGATCATTCTTGTCACTGAACGAATGAGGGAGCAGGAGGCGAGGCGGGTAAAGGCAGATCTTTACTTCCCATAATGCCATGCAGCTACAATGACAAAAATAAAGAGGAAAGCGCCTTAGAGTGGTACACAATTGAAGTAAATTAGGGAAGTGCGTATGATGCTTTGAAGCCTCTAAAGCACATTGAGGAAGGTGTCCAGTGTCACTGCGGCGTCGCACAGTCTCAGGGTGTGAGCGCAATGCACAGCACTGGAAGAGCAGAGTCTCCCTCACGGCTTGGGGCCGGCCTACCGCGACACTTCTGTTAAAATATGATATATTTATTCTTGACAGTATTCTGTCATATATGGTATATTTAGAAGCATTTTTTGCGAAAATATTTATTCTTTAAATTATTGAGTAAATGTTTAAGCCAAGTTGCAATTGTATTTAGCAATACTGTGATGCTTCTGCAGCCACAGGGTGTTTGCGAGCATCTCTGAACTGCTTCTCTGACAGGATCTGGAATGAACCTTGTGTCCCAGTACCGCCCCTGACCCCTTCCTCAGACGTGTTGGTGCATACATTCGTCTGTGTCTACGTGCGTTTATGTTTGTGTGTGTTGTACGTGCGTTTGTGTTCGTCTTATTCAAACCACCTGTCTCTTGTCTTGTTACTGTGTTGCGCTTGTGTCTTGTTTATGTTCTTGTATTTAAGTGTGCGTGTTGTTTACTGCAGTCCCGCCCCCTGTGTTTCTAAGTTGCTTGGGTGCTGGACCCTTCTTTGCAAAATATGAGCAGCCTGATTAATGGGATTTAATGGGATTTAATGTGAACACATCTCCATTATGACACTGAGCTAAAAGTTTAAAGGTTAGCAAGAGCCATAAGCTAAACCTGACGGGTTTTCGAGTTAAATTAAACTTGTGGTCTTAACCACAAGCTTCCTTGTCTTTGACATCGAGTTTCCACAAATAAAAGGCCCATCTCTGTTTCCTCTATGAGAGACAGAACAGAGTAGAGTCAAAGAGATCAGGGCAGAACAGCACTTGGGCGCCGTCTAACACCGAGACCCTTCACACGCCGTAAAACAGGCACTTTTATCAGAACTAAAGCCAGTAGTACAGAAGGTGATGAAATGAGTCGGTCTATATACTCAAACGCAGGAGCTACTGCCAGCAGGTACGACACAGAGGACAGCAAGGTTATATATGAAGACATGACCCGATCAGGCAGGATCCACCCGCAGCTTCCCAACTCTGGTGCAGTACACACACACACAAACATACACATACTCTACACAATAGCAGTTGGTTTACCGTGTTATAGTGTGAGTCTTGTGACTATGATCAATAAAACATACTTGTGATCATTCTCAGGGTAAGGCCACTGGTGGAACTAGACATTTAGCCTTGGGGTGGCTAATGTTATTTTAGGGGGTCCACAGACTACAATAAATATTCAAGAAAAACAATCATTTGCAATCAAAACTGTTGTATGTGTGTGTGTGTATGTTGTATCTATGTGCATGCAACAGCGGTGTGGACTGGTGGTGGGGGGGGGTGTATTTGTGGCGCTCTCTAATAGTCCAGCGTCGGACTGCATCGTCTTCTTTTGAAAGTTATTGATCGGATCACGTACAATTTATCCGGATAGAACGATGCTATTTTTTAATTGGCTGTTGGGTAGCTACATTTCTCAATTTGGTGTTTGCTAAGCTTCTTCGGAACTCGGCCGGACTCCGCTTGATGCAGCAGTTCGTACACAGTTAAAAACAATAGCGGCGCACCTTGACGCGCGCTGTCCTAGTAATTTCTGAGCGTGAGAGATACAAGGCGTGGCGTGTGAGCTTGTGAGCTCCTTGAAACGGGGACTTAGGAGTCCTGCAGTCATCTGGGGTGGCACCTGGGAGTACCAATCGGATATCAGGGGGCTCCAGTGCTACCCCGCCCCCTGCTTTGGCTCCGCCCATGGATAAGGAACTTTTTACCACATGTACTGTCAAAAAGAAAGTTTTCAGAAACTTTTTAAACAGACAATCTGTGTCCAAGCCTTTAATAAGTAACGAGCAAGTCAGCTTATGCAACAGTATTATACAGGCGCTCATCAAAAAAACTGGTATATCTTATTTTCTTTACTTCGTTTTTTTTTTGGGGGGGGGGTGGAGTGGTTACTATTTTGTCAGTTAAGTAAGAAAAAAAAAACATTTCAAGTTTATTCTCATCAAAAGCCTCCTTGCTATGAAATGTAGGTATTGCCTAAATAAAATTTGGCCAAACAATTATTAAAATTTTAATGTTTTTTGACATAATTCCAAAATATTTTTCCTTCAATTTAGCATGTTTTGTATTTGTAAACATTTGCAAGACATTTTAAAACTCTCCCTCTCGGCATCAGTCTCGCAATGTTACTCCTTGGCTGAATCCGAAATTCCGTACTTAATTAAGCAGTAGACACTAGATTTCAGTGCAGTACGTTCTGCTCAACCGTTAAAGCAGCGCGTTCTTTCAGTAGGCGACTGGGCAGTTTTCATAACCTCGGACATACTACCTGTTATGTCGTACTGCTTTGGCGTACTGAATAGGAGGGAAGTTCGGCATTTCGGATTCAGCCCTTGACTTTGATCAGAAGGCACAAGAGAGATTTTCTCTTTCAGTTTGAGAAGCGTATGACTTCCCCCTGCTGGCAATGAGTAACAAACAGTAAACGGCCTGTAGTAAATCAATTTAGTCTCAGATTTTCCTACACGTTTTGAATGTACAACCAAGTCATTTTAATCAGCCTGATTAATGGGATTTAATGGGATTTAATGGGATTTAATCTGAACTCAATTATGACACTCAGCTAAAAGCTTTAAAGTTTAGCAAGAGCCATAAACTAAACCTGACGGGTTTTCGAGTTAAATGAAACTTGTGAAACTTAACCACAAGCTTCCTTGTCTTTGGCGTCATATTGCCACAAATAAGAGACAGAACAGAGTAGCGTCAAAGAGATCAGGGCAGAGCAGCACTTGGGCGCCGTCTAACACCGAGACCCTTCACACGCCGTAAAACAGGCACTTTTATCAGAGCTACAGCCAGTAGTACAGAAGGCGATGAAATGAGTCGGTCTATATACTCAAACGCAGGAGCTACTGCCAGCAGGTACGACACAGAGGAGGACAAGGGTTATATGAAGACATGACCCGATCAGGCAGGATCCACCCGCAGCTTCCCAACTCTGGTGCAGTACACACACACACAAACATACACATACTCTACACAATAGCAGTTGGTTTACCGTGTTACAGTGTGAGTCTTGTGACTCTGATCAATAAAACATATTTGTACTCATTCTCCACTTTTTTACCACATGTACTGTCAAAAATAAACTTTTCAGAAACCGGTTATACTGACTATCTGTGTCCAAACTCTTAAGTAATTAGTAAGTAAATTCATGCACCAGTAATATACAGGTGTTCTCAAAAAACTTGGTATATCTTACATTTTCTTTACTTTGTTTTTTACTCTTACTGTTTTGTCAGTTAAGTAAGAAAAAAAACATTAAAATTTTATTCTCATCAAAATGTCCTCCATGTTATGAAATGTGGGTTTTTCCCTTAATAATAACTTATTTTTTCCCTTTGGCCAAACAACTGTTAAAATTTTAATATGATTTTTGACATAATTCCAAAATGTTTATCCTTCAATTTAGCATGTTTTGTATTTGTAAACATTTGCAAGACATTTTAAATCTCTCCATGTTCCGTAAACACACGCTCACCTTAAATGGCTCACAGCACTAGAATCACATTCTCAGCTACTGACAAATTTAACCTCTCAAAGTTTTATCAAAAATGTGCACTGTTCTCTAGTTTCGGGAGCCAACACTGCAGGGAGCAGATGTTCCAGAGTGACTGCAGTGTGTCTGGGGCTGCTGTGTGTTCTCCTGCTGGCTGCCATCACAGTGATGTGGGTCACGTTCAGTGCAGAGAGAGACCAGTTACAGACAAGATACAACAACCTGACTATAGAGAGAGACCAGCTACAGAGCAAGTATAAGGCACTGCAAAGAGAGAAGGATGTGTGTGATGAGGGTAGGTTAATGTTTCTGAAGTAGTGGGAACTATGCGATCCTGCTTGGAACTGTAGAAGCAGGTCTTTCTGTGTGATGTACAGCTGCAACAACAGAAGGATGGATGTGCCTCAGCTCCAGTATGTACTACATCTCCACTCAAATGAAGACCTGGAGTGAGAGCAGACAGGACTGCAGAGAGAGAGGAGCAGACCTGGTGATCATAAACAGCAGAGAGGAACAGGTCAGAGAGAGAGAGAAAGAGAGATTTGGGAGCATTTAAAGGAGGAAATTAAAGTTATTAAGCAATGGACTCTCATTCCTCAACAGAACTTTATTGAGATGTTTAGAAGAGATTCGCGCACATGGATTGGTCTGACGGACAGTGACTCAGAGCGGGTGTGGAAATGGGTGGATGGCACAGCACTGACCACTGGGTAAGAGACCACAATGGACTGAAATGATCTCTGACTCAATAAATCACATGTCCTCTTCAAGCTAACACAGATACAGGAAATAGAACATATTGTGGTATGATTTTATTGAGGACCTCTTTGCAACGAGGGTTCGATGCAAGTAAAATCTGTTAAATGTGAAAGGCAGTCACTTCAATAAAATGCTATATGTGTTAGGTGTCACGTAAGATTGTGAGGCTTTCAAGGGCTTAGAGCCACACCAGCCTGAGACCCATTCATCTGGGATGTAGCAGTAAGTAAGTTTGGGGCTGGTTAGTGGTTGGATGGGAGACTGACTGGGAATGCTGTAAGAAAGTGTTGTAAGATTTTCAAGCTAAATTTTGATTGACGTTCCAGTTCACAAGAAAGTAAAACAGAACAGTTGACCAGCCCTGCAGGAAAATGACTAATGCCTAAAATGTTCGTCATCCACTCATCACTTGACGTAGTAGCTGTCAGGGCTACAGCTGCTGCCCGAGGACCTCCACCCTCGTAAACCTTCTGCTCTGTGCTCCACTCTTTTGAACTTATGGAGTTTCCTTTCCTTTTAATTTTTAAAGGCAGCATGTAAGAATTGCTCAGTATGAAACAGAAATGAGATGAGAACAGAGAATAGAGAACAGGAAAGAGAAGTTGGACTGTTATGCAGATCTCCACAGATCAGATATGTTTGTGCTGTTGATTTGATTCCTTGAACTAAACATGTAATTCTAATAATACAACAGTATGTTACCTGAAAACCACCCCACTGTCCATGAATAGCAACCACCCCACTGTCCATGCATAGCAACCACCCCACTGTCCATGAACAGGACACACAGGCTCCAAGACAACAAGAGCTGATTTGATCTGCTGTCTTTCAGGTACTGGGAACCTGGAAAGCCCAATAGCGGTGGATGGACTGAACAGGACTGTGCAGTAACTGGGTCAGCGCCAGGGAGAGGCTGGAATGACAAACACTGCGAAGAGTCACACTTATGGGTTTGTGAGAAGCAAGTACACATCTGATGTTACAGTACAGTCACCGTGAGGCTTGGACACGTTCGTTAAAAGGACAATATCAGCAGGTGGTGTTTGAATGACACATTTTTATATTTTTTAAAAATATTTTATAGTATTTTTTTCTTATTTTTCCATGTTGTTGTCTGTCATGTTTCAGTATTTCCCATTCAAAGTGATAATTTTGTAATTATGTCACAAAGATTGTTGCACACAGCTATAAAAAAAAAACTATAAGGCATATGAACGTGTACCTTATTTAAAACGGCTTACTTGGTTGTTTTGATCCCCTATAATTATTGTACATATAATGAAGAACATTTTAACTGGAGTGAAAATTGTTGGTTAACCACAGCAATATAGTCCCTTCACAATGGTGGCTGAGAAGGGCAAGACAGATTTACATTTTAGGAAACAAAATTAAAAAAATAAATGTACACTTTTACCAGTAGGCTACTGAAACAAATGTACAAATGGCGGGTCAGATGGATAGGGTAGGCATAATGCACAGTGCAGGAAGTGCTTGTTGCTGACCTTTGTGTCAGTCAAACTAATGGAGTTTGCAGCAAGCAGTAAAGCTAAACCATGTTTTACTGCATATTTTTAATAAATAGTTCTGCTGCTCTCTAGTGGCTACAGTGTAGCCATAGTTCATCATCACTATAGCCCATGCCACCTCATATACAAATATACGGTCTACTTAGTGTAAGTGCAGTTTAATATAAACACTTTTAATCAGGTGATAAAATCAGTACAGTAGGGTAGAGGTGCATTAGAAGTCCCAATGGTGTGAATGAGAATTAAATTAATGAACTAATGAACTTTATTTACTTAATTAATGCAATTAATCGTAACCTAGGCTGGATTTAGCCCTATAGTTTTGTTTTCATCCTGACCAGGCTGGTTCCAGAATGAATCTGTTTCATTAGATGGTCAATCAGTCAACAGTTGTGCACACTGGAATAATAAAATCACTCCAGGACCATTTTGCACGGCGTCCGAAGTGCCCGTCGCAGGATCACTTCCCCCAGGCCCGTGTCCCCCATGTCAGTGGCCGAGCTGTGGCGTTGGTCTCCCATCCTGGGAGAGGGGAAGACGCTGTCCATGTCCTCCCTGGGGTCCATCTTTGGTCCATCTTCACTGCGGAGGTCCGATCTCCGATCTCGCTCTCCATGACGACCGATCAAGCTCTCTGTGATGGCCGATCCAGCCCGTCCCACTGCGCTACGGAGGGTCTGTGGTGACATAACCAGCCTGCACCAAGTGCATCCTTGGCCCATGTATTTATATAGTATATTTATTATATTCATTATTATTTAGTATGTTTATATATCAGGATTATGGCTGCTAGCTGTTTGCTTAATTATTTTCTTACTGCACTTAAAGATGTTGTGTTGCACTATAACGTGTTATAATGTGTTGCACTAACCTGTAATGGTTGGATTTTTTGGTGGGGGAGGAGGGCTTTTATTTTTTAAAGTTGAATTGGTACACATTTAACCCTGCGGTACCTGTACAGGTGCGGACCGTTCCTTACATAATGCCCCTCAGAAAGAAGTAGATCCATTTGCTGGTGCACAGGTCTATGATCATGTGTGAGAGTTTCTATTCAGTCGAGGATGTCTTGTTGCACGAAGTGAATAGACCTGTTTGTTTGTGTTGTTTTCCATGTCTCGTTAGCGTTGTGTCACACATGTACTGCATGTTGTTCATGTCTGTATTTAGATGTGTGTCATGTCTGTGTGTGTCATGTCAGTTGTTCGTCGATGTGTGTCCCTCTTGTTCCGTGTTGTCTCATTTGTTAAATAAACCTCGTTTTAAAAAAATTATGCTCTGTCTTGGTATCCTGCCTTGTCCTCACCGTTACACTATGTTTGCAAACTGACTTTAGGTATTAGAGGATTGAGCATTCAGATTCCTAGTTTTATTTAATTAAGGCCCGTAATTGTTAAGGCAAGAAACAGACGAGTAATTTGGTGACCTTTACCAGATCAGACGAAACTGTGGCATGTGGAAAATTTACTAAAAGTGCACGTAAAACATTTCCACATTTTTTCACATTACACCCACAAATGTTTTTCACATTTTGTTTGATTGTGTTCAAAATTGTTAAATAAAACAAAATTGATAAATAAAAATCTGAAAAGTGTGGTATGAATACTTTTGCAAGGCACTGTATATATACTCTGACACAGGTACAGTGATTTCAGGAACACCAATTAGTTCAGATACGGTTTGGTAACTTCCTAATTTGGTGGCATTACAATAGGAACTTCCTATTCCTACTGAGTTCCACAGCAGTAACTTCGTTTCAAATTAGCCCAGGTACAGACAAACTGGGACATTCACAAGTTTTGAGAGTCTGTTGTTGATTACTGATGTCTCAGGGTGTTGCTGCTGAGATGAGCTATGATGAGAAGCTCAAGAGAGGAGACAGAGTGGAGATGGTGGTGGATATTTATGAGAGTGCAGATGATGTTAAAGGTCATAACAACAAAACACCAGTCACGGATACAAGCAAACCACAAACCAAACAAATTGGTACGTTGGGACTTTTCTTTGAGAGCTTCTTAATCCGAGAAATCAGAAATTAGTTAAAACCAGAACATATCCAAAATTATGTTTCAGTTAAATAATCATGTTGGCTTAATTAAACTAGCTGATGTTAAGGAAAAGTTAGAAAATTGAATCAAAGAACACAGTGTTTCAGTGGAATAATCTAACCAAATGTATTGATTATGTATAATGAGTGCTAAGTCTAATGTTACTGAAGTGATTGTACTGACAAGGTTGTAAAAGTGTAAAGAGTGATTACGCTAAGGATAAAGTCAAAAAGACCTTGGTGTAAAGATGTACAGATAAAAATGTTCATATAAAATAAGACTAAACCATAATTTTGTGTGTTGATTCCTCACAGTAGGAGGAGACACTGCAGCAAGCAGATGTTCCAGACTGACTGCAGTGTGTCTGGGGCTGCTGTGTGTTCTCCTGCTGACTGCTATCATAGTGCTGTGGGCCAAGTTCACTGCAGAGAGAGACCAGCTACAGACCAGTTACAACAACCTGACTATAGAGAGAGACCAGTTACAGACCAGTTACAACAACCTGACTATAGAGAGAGACCAGTTACAGACCAGTTACACCAACCTGACTATAGAGAGAGACCAGTTACAGACCAGTTTCACCAACCTGACTATGGAGAGAGATCAGTTACAGACTAGTTACAACAACCTGACTATAGAGAGAGACCAGTTACAGACCAGTTACACCAACCTGACCACAGCGACAGACCAGTTACGGACCAGTAACAACAACTTGACTGTAGAGAGAGACCAGTTACTGATGGAGAGTGTTGGATTGAAGAAAGAACTTTCAGTACTGGGTAAGTGAATAAATATGAACTACAGAGATCCTGCACAATGAATATATCCTACAGCAGGCAAAATAACACGTCACGATCTTTGTTCAGCCTAAGCTATTTATTATTATGTTATGAAAAAGAGTTTTTTTATACACTTTGTGAGCCTTATTAAAATGATCAACTTAAGACTGTAAAGAAAGAAATTAGCCTAAAAAGAACAGGAACTATCTGAACTAACTATAAAGTTCCCATGAATAGCATAACATGAATAAAGAAATGACAATGCAGTGGAAAGCCAGACCATTGTTGACAGGTCCTATGTCAGAAAACAGAAGCCCTCATAACACTGATTTACTATGATTTAGTATATTTATGCATACGTGTTTCTTTTTGTGCAAATGTAATACACAAGGATGGAATTATTTCAACTCCAGTCTTTACTACAAATCTACTGTAAAGAAGCCCTGGAGTGGGAGCAGACAGGACTGCAGAGAGAGAGGAGCAGACCTGGTGATCATAAACAGCAGAGAGGAACACGTGAGAAGATTGTGTGTGTGTGTGTGTGTGTGAGCTAGTGAATGGGAAATAAACATTATTATTACAGCACCCTCCATAATTATTGGCACCCCCGGTTAAGAAGTGTTCTTTGGCTTCTAATAAATTCTTTAAAAAAAAAGTAATATAGGACAACAATGCAAAAAAATGACAAATCTAAGCTTTAATTCAAGTGCCTTTATTTGGTGGGAAAAAATCACACATTAAGAAATAAATCATTTGAATTAAATCATGTGTGCCACAATTATTGGCACCTCCTTTTACCAACAAGATAGCACTTAATCTTCTCCTGTAACTCTTCACAAGATGGGAGAATACAGAAGAAGTGATCTTCGACCATTCCTCTTTGCACAACCTCTCTAAATCGTCTAAATAGGCCTCTGTGTAACTCTGTAATATTTCTTTCTTTCTTTTTTTCCCACTTGAGTTGAAGTCTTTCTAAATTGTTTCAGAGTGAGATTATGCTTCTGCAATAAAAATCATTTATTTTCAGCCATTTAACACATTTTAACTATGGGGTGCCAATAATTATGGAGGCCGCTGTATTATTATTGTTAATATAAGAAACAACGAAACATGACCTTACATATAGAGGTCTTTTATCAGCTATGGTGTAACGATATGAAGGACGAAACTGGATGCCGAGTCGAGAGCAGATCAAACTTAAACGTTTTATTGGTCAAGATGTGATATACATGGGCAAGTGATCTGTGCTCGATTATATGTTACTGTCACTACCACTAGGTTCGGTGATTGATTGTTGCACTGATATGTTAAGTGTGCAGAACAAAGAACACAACACAAGACAAGGACAGGAAGGAAAAGACAACACCTAAGAGGTGGTCTTTTGGTTAATTTGTGTGTGTGTGCATGTGTTTGTGTTACCACGTCACAGGAGTTCATCAATACAACATTCCACCATATTGAAGCTTGGATCGGTTTGACTGACTTAGAGAAATTAAACGACTGGAATTGGGTGGACAACAAATCACTAACCACTGAGTAAGTGACCACGTCAGTGATCCAAAGTCGGTAGAGATAAATCTGTCCTCTCAGGCACCATCATAGTGATGCACCTGAGCAGTTATTGCTAGTGATACAAGAACAGGCTTGAATTTATGGTCTTTGGATGAAATAAGCCTTAAAAAATTCTGCTGTTTTACCTAGTACAAATGTAACAGAGCAGCAAACATTCGTTCTTTCGTTACTGAAATTGCATGAGCTCAATATTTTAAACAAATAGTCAATGCTGCCCTCTGCTGGTGGAAATGGAATTCCATACTTGACCTGTTCCTATGATTAAATTACAAAATCGAAGCTGACAACCAGTGCAGTGATAACTGTAGCATGTGGCAGGCTACTGAGGCAATTAATCTACTATTGTGTGCACTTACAGCACAGTCCCAGATATAATTTCATTCTATGCAGATTATAACATCATAATGATTCACATCACGAGTAGTGACACGATCACCATCTGGGCAGCCTTCACATAGCACAGTATTTGATTATCAAGGCTCTGTAGAAGGTTAACTCACAGAAGGCAGCAGGAACAGATGGAGTACTACCAAAGGTACTGAAACATGTGATCTTTGTCTGCATTGGAAGGTGTGAAATTCAGAGGGCACTTTTATGCTTTCAGATTCTGGTGGACAGGTGAACCAAATCACTACGGAGGATATGAGCACTGTGTTGTAACTGGATGCAAGTTTTCTAATCACAGTGTCTTAACCTGGTGTGATTATCCCTGTGGAAACGTAGTGCTTGGAATCTGTGAGAAAATGTTAAACTGAGTCAGAGTGAATGACAGTAACTGAGTTTGAAATTTTGCAAAATTGTTCTTTGTTCATCAGTGTATCAAGAAACGTGTTGAAACATTCGATTCACTTTGCAATGTTTTACTATTGTTGGTTTTGTTTCTGCTGAATGATAAAATGTTTTGATAAAATATAAAAACATAGTTCAAAAACTTTGAGGTGCTTCAGTGCTGTAATTCTACCAGCACGTGTAATAATGACTGCACAACTGAAATTGCATGAGCTCCATATTTTAAACAAATAGTCAATGCTGCCCTCTGCTGGTGGAAATGGAATTCCATACTTGACCTGTTCCTATGATTAAATTACAAAATCGAAGCTGACAACCAGTGCAGTGATAACTGTAGCATGTGGCAGGCTACTGAGGCAATTAATCTACTATTGTGTGCACTTACAGCACAGTCCCAGATATAATTTCATTCTATGCAGATTATAACATCATAATGATTCACATCACGAGTAGTGACACGATCACCATCTGGGCAGCCTTCACATAGCACAGTATTTGATTATCAAGGCTCTGTAGAAGGTTAACTCACAGAAGGCAGCAGGAACAGATGGAGTACTACCAAAGGTACTGAAACATGTGATCTTTGTCTGCATTGGAAGGTGTGAAATTCAGAGGGCACTTTTATGCTTTCAGATTCTGGTGGACAGGTGAACCAAATCACTACGGAGGATATGAGCACTGTGTTGTAACTGGATGCAAGTTTTCTAATCACAGTGTCTTAACCTGGTGTGATTATCCCTGTGGAAACGTAGTGCTTGGAATCTGTGAGAAAATGTTAAACTGAGTCAGAGTGAATGACAGTAACTGAGTTTGAAATTTTGCAAAATTGTTCTTTGTTCATCAGTGTATCAAGAAACGTGTTGAAACATTCGATTCACTTTGCAATGTTTTACTATTGTTGGTTTTGTTTCTGCTGAATGATAAAATGTTTTGATAAAATATAAAAACATAGTTCAAAAACTTTGAGGTGCTTCAGTGCTGTAATTCTACCAGCACGTGTAATAATGACTGCACAACTGAAATTGCATGAGCTCCATATTTTAAACATTTACGTAGTAAATGGCGCTCCCTGCTGGTGGAAATGGAATTACATACTTGGCCGACTCCTCAAATAACTTGCTGTGTTAGAATTGTTGATTACTGCAGACATTATGAATTATGTAAAAAATATTATATACACAATGTCATATGACTCCGCCCCTCTTCAGCCATTCGTTGTCTATTGTCCTCGTCACCTCGTGCATTCGAACCCACTGTCTGTATCCTGGTCATAGTTGCTAAACCCCCTTTTGTCTAGATTACATGTACTCTGTGCTCCTTACCTTATGAATCCTCAATAAGATTTCTGGTTGGTATAGTCTAGTAGATTTTCAATTTGTTTTCTATATCTTAGTCTGTTGTGTATTAATTATATACGAGCAAGAATTGCTATAGTAACATTGGGTAAATGGTTCAGTTGAATTTCTGGTTAGTGAGCACTGGAATGACGTGAGGAGAGGGGCGGGACAAGTAGAGGGAAAGGAGAAGGGTTCGAGTCGAGAAGGAAAGGGAAGGAGGACGTGAACTGGGTCAACATTACTAGCTTGAGTAGCCACAGCGCAGTACCAGCCACCAATAAAGGAAAGAAAACTGATTACAGAGTTTCCTCCATTTTATTCACCCGTCGACCATGTTACCAAATCGCCAATTACCCCCAACCGCCCCAGGACCAAGGTGAGCTAGCATCCGAACGGAGAAGGCCACTCGTCCATTTTCAGTTTTACACTTGGTTGTCACCTGCGTTTCAGTCACGATTTGGCTTGGTTTCTACCGCATATTTCAGTATGTTCAGTAATCTTAAAGATTGAACTATTCAGCTTTTTAAGCCCTTTCGGTGTTCACTACGTACCACACTTATCCTTTTAGTTTATTTTAGCCCATGTCCCCTTTTGATACCATGCATTCACGAAAGAAAAACTCCCTTCGCCTCGCATGTGTCCGCCTCCATCGCTCGTTGAAAGCCAGGCGTTACACACAATTTACTATGGTTCCTATTGTCTCTGTTGAAAGTTAAGATGCTTTGATAATCATATAAAAGCACAAAACGGAATGCTTCGGTAATGACTGCACAAAGTTATGAATTTCAATCATTACTGAATTGCATGAGCAATGTACTTGACCTGTTCCACAAATTGAACTTGTTGGTCGGTACCTCTGCTTACTGCAAGTGTGTCCAAAGCAGTTCTAGTCTCTCCCCTCCACCAAGCCTGGTCCAATGCATCAACCAAGTTTGAAATTCTTCAGGTGCAGAATGAGTTGTTACAGTTTTAAAGTTCACATGTAGATATACTGCAGAAAACCTACATGTTTATCTACTTCCTGATTTGTTCTGTGCTTCCCTTTATTTGTATCCTGATACTGTTAGGATTTTATACTTGCATGTGATGTAGTGGCGGCACAGAAGAATTGAGAGGCGTAAAAAACAAGGATAGCAAAAGGCGAGGAGCCACACCTCAAGTAAACATAGACAGCCCTGAAGGATCAACCCAAACACAATGACACACAAGCGTGTCCAGAACAGGCCGGCGGTGAACGGAAGACTGCCGAGCAACGCGCAGCACTGGCGCCAGGATCACGTGAGCCTAAGCAGTCCAGTAATTAGGTGGATAACAGGTGAAGTAATTCAACAGATAAACGGGTTATAATAAGGTAGGAGGGATTTGTGATTAGGTGGGCGTGTGAGGGGGCGTGTCCTTGAGCCCCGTGACGCTGTCTTTATTACATCATCACCTGTAGTAGTGTCAGATTTCTTGTGTAACCATTCCTGACAGATATATTGTATAATGTTTCTACAATGGATGTGACATGGACTGAATGTATGATGTGTATGATCTTTGTTCTGATATGAACAGAGACTTTTACGCAAAAAAGTTATCAGTGACTTGAAACACTAATATTCAATGTATGTGTAACTGTGGTACTGTACCCTGCAGACACTATACATGTGCAATTTATTAACACAGACCCTAAATAGCTCTTCAGTCATGGTCCACATTTGTGTTGTGCATGAAAGTATGCAAACATAACCCAATCCAATCATAATTCAAGTATCTTATCTGTAGCATGTCAAGCATGTTTACTAGCCCTGCGCGGCCTTGAGTGTGTGTTGTGCTCTGCTTTGACACAGGAATTGCAAACTGGAGATGCTAATGGAGGGATGCAGATGTTAAAATCATCATTCATCATTAGTGTTTGTTCATTTCTATTCCCAAAAGCAAAATACTTGTAAATAAGTTAAACTGAACCCAGCCTGGGGAGTTTTTCCTTGCCACTGTTGCCCCAGTCATTTGTCATCTAGACCTATGCGTTTGTAAAGCTGCTTTGTGATGACAACGTGTTGTAAAAAGCGCTATATAATAAACGTGACTTGACTTGACCATATGGAGCATTCCCCTTATGCCAGGAATGCCGTTACGTTCAGCTACTGTTTTGTAACGTCCTCATTTGGTGGCCTCACAATTGGCACCTCCATTATTGCCACACCAGTAAATTTATTGCATCATAGCCCAGAGAGAGACACATACAGTGGAAGTTGTAAATTCACATGTTTTGTGAGTCTGTAAAATAAATATGTCTCAGGGTATTATTGGTGAGGAGTTGGAGAGAGGAGAGCAGATAGAGCTGGTGGTGGATATCTATGAGAGTGTAGATGCTGTTAGAGGTCATGACCCCAACAGAGAGGACACATATTCAAAGAAGAAACCACAAACCCAACAAGTAGGTACGTTGGTACTTTTCTTTGGCGGCTTCTTCATTCAACATTTTTACATGAATCAGTAAAACCGAAGCTCAGAAAAACTATACAACTTCACTTAATTAAACTAGCTGATGGATGGTTAAGGAAAATATAGAAAATAAGGGAATGAAAGAAAATAGAATGTATCTTACTCAATTTTAGTGTGACAATGCGGTGTAAGCAAATGGATTGATTATGTATGGTGAGTGCTTACTGTATTTTTTTAAATTCCTTTATGAAGAGTGTAAAGTGTAAAGAGTGATTATACAAGACAAGATGACAGTGCCCTTGGTATGAACATATTTTATGATAAGAATCTTTGTTGATTCCTCACTGTAGGAGGAGACACAGCAGGGAGCAGATGTTCCAGACTGACTGCAGTGTGTCTGGGGCTGCTGTGTGTTCTCCTGCTGGCTGCCATCACAGTGCTGTGGGTCAAGTTCACTGCAGAGAGAGACCAGATACAGACCAGTTATAATAACCTGACTATAGAGAGAGACCAGTTACAGACCAGTTACAATAACATTTCTGTAGTGAAAGATCAGTTATTGATGGAGAGTGCTGTACTGCACAGAGGGCTTTCAGTACTGGGTAAGTGAATAAATATGAACTTCAGAGATCCTGCACAATGAAAATAAATATCCATGTCTGAATCTCTTAACTACAGCATAAATCATCTAACCATCCTTGTTCAGCCCTTTGTTCAACCTAAGCTAATTATTATTGATTTATTGTTATGAAAAAGATGTGTAATACACTTTGTCCAGTCTTAAAATGAGTGATGTGTTATGTCTAACACTGTAAATCAGGAAATAAGCCAAGAGAACCCTAGCCTTTAAATAAATGACAGCAGAACATGAGTTCCTGTGTGTGTGTGTGTGTGTGTGTGTGTGTGTGTGTGTGTGTGTGTGTGTGACTTTCTGTGGTAATACTCTGCACTAGGATTGAGTTATTTCAACTTCAGCATATATTTCAACACGATGGCCAAGCAGAGGTGGCAAAAGAGCAGACAGGACTGCAGAGAGAGAGGAGCAGACCTGGTGATCATCAACAGCAGAGAGGAACACGTGAGAAGATTGTGTTTGTGTGTGTGTGTGACCATGACCATCCCCTCCTTGGCGTTGCAGTTCCCACGGCAACTTCCCTCGTGTCTCTCTCTTGTTTGTTTCTTAGATAAAACATATTCACTCCCGCACTTGTGTCCTGCCCATCCAAACCAGTCATTACGTTCTTTTTTTGTGTGTGCGAATGGTAAAAATGTATTACAACAGTAATAATAATGTGGCACGAGCACCCAACTGCCTAATGTAAAAAACGGACTACGCCACCCCTTGGTTTACTCCAAGAGCAAAGAGGAGCTCTGAATGAGTACAAGCACACAGGTTGTTTCTTTAGAGAAGGTACAAGTTTTTTATTAACCTTGTCACTATTAAAACTTGGCTGACTAAAAAAACAATTCTCTTTAATAATTATGATAGCCAAGGAATACCACAACTTTATAAAAAGAATATAAATGTAGCCAAGGCCTCCAAAGACCTAGACTGAGCTCTGGGGGTGGAGTACACTTAGCTACTAAAATTTCACACTAGGGAAAAGTCCAGTGCCCAGACTAAAAAATAGACATTTTTTAGAAAAAAAAAGACATAAGATTAATACTGGTAATAATGTCACTACAAACACACCCATAGGTAGACACTTCACACCTCAAATCACTGCAAAAGCAACCTCCCAACTCCTCCCCCCCCAAGCTCAGACAGATTTAAGGAAGATCCCAGCAGTAATTCTACCGCTCAAAGGTTTAAAAAGAAAATAAAACAAAAAAAAACCCCCAAAAATTCTCACAATATAAAATTTGAGCCAGAGCAGATTAAGGTTCTTCCCAAAATCTTTTGGACCTTAAAAATACAGCCTGGCAAACAGCACGACTGTAAAAAAACAAAAAAACAAACCCAACAAAGAAACCCAAAACAGCAGCTAGCCCCAGTTTTACGACTTCTTGTACCCCAAATCCCAGGCAGTACTTCTCCACCATTCGTCTAGTCCACTTTGTCACACCAACCTGCTCCGGTGCTTGGCTGGGCATAAATAAAATACCTGTATTACTGTGCAAACAGCAACTATAATCATAGGCCCGGATAAAACAACCATACGTTTCTCAACGCCCCGGAGAGATCGTTCTCTGTTGCGGTAGCACCTTCACGCCGACCACACGGAGCCACACAGCGTCTCAATTCCAGTCGGATGTCCTGCTTTAATTTCTCTCCTACTGCCGCCGAAGTTGCGACTACCATGCACGGACGCTAGCTCATCTATTGCTAACTAGGACCCCCCTTTAGCTGCCCATATATCTGCTGGTCCAAAACAACCACAGGAAATTCAACCAATGCCTTGTCTCGATCAATTAGACATGGTCCCAGGTCCCTACCTGCTACAATAAGAAGAAGAAGACAGAGGTATTTTATCAGCTGTGGAAGCATAGAAAGAGGAAGAGAAGCAATTTGTGTAATGGAAGCAAGTGACAGGAAAAGAGACCGTATGCTCCTATGGGGGCCACAGACCCCATGCTCCTATGGGGGCCACAGACCACATGCTCCTATGGGGGCCACAGACCACATGCTCCTATGGGGGCCACAGACCCCAGGGCTCTGATTACCATGGGAACCCCTGTTGCATTCACCTTCCACATCTTTTCCAGCTCTTCTCTCAGCCATGAGTGTTTCTCTAGCTTTACTGGTTCCTTGGTCCTGATGTTCCTGTCACTTGGGATTGTGTTTTCTATCACTAGCACCCTCTGCTGCTGATTGTCCATCACTGCTATGTCTGGTTGGTTAATATGTATCTTTTTGTCGGTATCTATAGAGATCCCACAGAACCTTAGCTCAGTCATTCTCCACCACCTTCATCCTACACTGACCTCAGAACTTCCAGCCTGTACTGAGCACAGACATTTCTGTGTACTATGCCAGCCACCTGGTTACCTCATGTACACTCTGTCTACTAGAGTCTTGCATCGTGCTGTTAAGTGCTGGATTGTCTCAGGGTCGTCTTTGCACGGCCTGCACCTGGGGTCCTGTCTGGTGTGGTAGATGACAGCGTATGTCATCTCTTCACAGGAGTTCATCAGTAAAACGTTTTCCCGTACTGAAGCTTGGATTGGTTTGACTGACAAAGTCAAAGAAGGATCCTGGAAATGGGTGGATGACACACCACTGAACTCTGGGTAAGAGTCCTCAGAACTAAAATTAGACCAGTCTGTCCATTCTGGTGGCCATCTTAGTTGATCCTGGATCTTAGGGGTAAATCACTTCCACTCCAACGAGTGTCACCAGTGGTATGGAAGTGGAGAGATCATACAAATCAATCTTGGATCAACAACCAGTTAGGATGTCTGGTCACAATAACCGAAGTGCAATACAATCATATACAAGTGTTGTGTTCGGCATTACAAGCTATTCTGTTTTTTTTTTCATAGAGTGACTTGAATCCTTGTTACGTTTAGCCCTCCTCCTCCTGTCGATCGTGCCTGTTTTGTTTTATTAGCCATGTGCGTCTTAGTCCCGCCTCTCGTTCTGTAACCCTGCCCCTCGTATTCCTCCAGGTGTTCCATGTTAGTCCTGTCTATTTAAACCCTGTGTTATGTCTGGAATGTCGCTGGTTGTTTTGTCTGCAGCCCTTGTTCGTGATCTCTGTCTCTACCCGTCGTCTCGTTGTTATATTACCTGTTCCAGTTCCTTAGTAGTGTCGTAATGGATGAATATCTGGATTCACTGACCCAAGCCTGCCTATTCGACCCTGATTTTGGAATGCCCTTTTATAATAAATCTCGCTTCTCTCAGCAATTGTGTCCGCCTCAAACATCCGAGCTGATAGCGCCGTTACAGAACAACCAGCCTAAAGAGGACACAGCGAGGAAGCGAGACTCCGGTAAGTCCCGTCGCTGTAACGAGATACGAGCTGCTACTGTTCGGTTAGAATCTCCTGTGTTACAGCGGACTAACCGGGGAAAGGAATTCCCCCTGGCGCTGAGGGTACAAGGGGTTCTCCGAGGGATAGACAGACTTATTTAGATATCTTTAATTTAGCTGTCTATTGCCAAGAGAACCCGGAAGAGCGCCATGAGCCTGCCCGTCTGGATGTTCGCTACAGGGAGGAGCAACCGGTAGCGCAAGACGTGGTCAGGCGGAGCGAACACACAGATGACCCATGTGACAACACTCGGTGTGCTCTTTTACAACCCTGCGAGCCCCCGACACCTCGAGTGGGGCGGAAAAAACGTAAAAAGAGCCGCCGAGGGGATCCTGTATCTGTGTGTTCCTCCAGGGTTTCCGAGGCTCCTGTGGAGGAAGCCACACCTCCCGAAATGAGCCCCGCTGCCGCTGCGCCTCTGGTGGTGATACCCGGAATTTCACCTCTGGGTGAGACCAAAGCAGCAGCAGCGCCCCTAGAGAACTCAAAAATTTTTTTTGGGGGGGATGGTGCTCAGGCCTCTCAGACTGGGCCGGCTCGAGTGCCCGAGGCCCAGGAGAGGCCGGCTATAGCGCCCGAGGCCCAGGAGAGGCCAGGAGAGGCCAGCTAGCGTACCGGAGGCCCAGGAGAGGCCTGTGAGCTCACCGGAGGCCCAGGAGAGGCCTGTGAGCTCACCGGAGGCCCAGGAGAGGCCTGTGAGCTCACCGGAGGCCCAGGAGAGGCCTGTGAGCTCACCGGAGGCCCAGGAGGGGCCTGTGAGCTCACCGGAGGCCCAGGAGAGGCCAGCCCGAGTGCCGGAGGCCCAGGAGAGGCCAGCCCGAGTGCCGGAGGCCCAGGAGAGGCCAGCTAGCGTACCGGAGGCCCAGGAGAGGCCTGTGAGCTCACCGGAGGCCCAGGAGAGGCCTGTGAGAGCAGGGAGGCACCGGAGGCCCAGGAGAGGCCTGTGAGCTCACCGGAGGCCCAGGAGGGGCCTGTGAGCTCACCGGAGGCCCTGGAAGGGCCTGTGAGCTCACCGGAGACCCAGGAGGGGTCTTCTACGTCTCCTGAGACCCAGAGGGGGGCCCTGGAAGGGCCGTCTCCTGAGACCCAGAGGGGGTCTTCTACGTCTCCTGAGACCCAGAGGGGGTCTTCTACGTCTACCGAGACCCCGAGGGGGTCTTCCACGTCTCCTGCGACCCAGGGTGGGTCTTCTTCTGCCCACCAGCGGACTCCTCCAGTCCCCGCTGCCCGCCAGCGGACTCCTCCAGTCCCCGCTGCCTGCCAGCGGACTCCTCCTGTCCCCGCTGCCCGCCAGCGGACTCCTCCAGTTCCCACGACCCGGACGGGGCCGCCGCCTGTTCCCGCAGCCCGGATGGGGTTGTCCACTGTTCCTGTTCCCGCGACTCTGATGGGGCCGCCACCTGTTCCCGCGACCCGGACAGGGCCGCCGCCTGTTCCCGAGACCCGGATGGGGTCGTCTTCGCCGCCTGGTCCCAGAACCCAGAAGGGGTCACCGCTGCCGCCAGAAGTCCCCCAGCAGCACGCCACCTGGGGACCTGGGACTGCCATCCCGAGCCTGGCTGCCCGCCCCGCCTCGGGGCCCCACCCATCCCGCCCTGTTTTCAGTCTTCTGTCCCTCCCTGTTTCCCGCCCTCCCCGCCCTCGTCTATGGATTCTGTTGTGTCATTTTTGCCCTCTGTTGTGCCTGGTTTTGTTCTTGCCCGTGTGATGGTGTCTATTTCTGTTCCTGTGTCTGTTCCTGTGTCTGTCCCGTTTTTGTCTACCCCGATGCCTGTCTCAGTGTCTGTTCCAATGTCTGTTCCTGTGTTTGTGCCGGTCCCCCTGTCGGTTGCCTGGTCTGTGTTAGGTCTTCGTCTTCCCCGTCCTCCTGTCGTGCCTCCTCGTCGCCCTCCGTATGATGTTACTCCTTCCCCTCGAGTCAGTCTGTTCGTCGCCCTCCGTCCTGTGTCTCTACCTGTTCTGGTTTTGTTCCCCCTTCCGCTCCCATGTCTGTCCCTGGCTTCCCTGTGGTTTCACGTCCTGCCCCGAAATTTTTCCTTAGTTCTCCGTCCTGTCCAGTGTCGTCTGTCCTTGGTTCATGTCCTGTCTGTGGTGCTGGTTTGCGCACCCCCGGTGTTGTGCGCTTGTGAGGGGGATACTGTAACGTCTGCCCTCCTCCTCCTGTTGATCGTGCCTGTTTTGTTTTGTTAGCCATGTGTTTCTTAGTCCCGCCCTCGTTCTGTAACCCTGCCCCTCGTATTCCTCCAGGTGTTCCATGTTAGTCCTGTCTATTTAAACCCTGTATTATGTCTGGAATGTCGCTGGTTGTTTTGTCTGCAGCCCTTGTTCGTGATCTCTGTCTCTACCCGTCGTCTCGTTGTTATATTACCTGTTCCAGTTCCTTAGTAGTGTTCCCGTTGTAGCGTGTAGTTTGATTCTTGTACATTCTGTTATCCTGTTTAACCCGTGTTTGATTTGTGTTCTCCCCTTTTCGTAATGGATGAATATCTGGATTCACTGACCCAAGCCTGCCTATTCGACCCTGATTTTGGAATGCCCTTTTATAATAAATCTCGCTTCTCTCAGCAATTGTGTCCGCCTCAAACATCCGCGCTGATAGCGCCGTTACAATCCTCTAATAATGTTTCTGACTGAACTGAGGCCATGATGCAGTCATTTGACAGCAGTGACAGGTGTCTGTGCGTAAATCTGCACTTGTGTCAGTGGAAGAACAATATAGGCTTGGTTACATCTTTAGCAACAAGATGTTTCACTGTTTCTATTAAAGTGCAATACAGTTGTAATAGAATTGCTGTGTTGATATTCAATATTCATTATTCATAGATTTACCCATCTACTCTAATAATAATGCCTTTGACTTTTATGCTTTCAGATTCTGGTGGACACATGAACCCAATAACTATGGAGGAAATGAGCACTGTGCTATAACTGGATACAAGGGTGCTACTGACAATGTACTGACCTGGGCTGATTATGATTGTAAAAACACTCTGGTTGGGATCTGTGAGAAAATGTTAAACTGAGTCAGAGTGAATGGCAGAAATTGAGGTTGAAATTTTATGAAATGTATTAATTAGGTTGTATTAAGTAAGAAAGTGTTGTAAGAAAGTATGTTAAATATAAACCTAATGATAGTCCAGTATATGTGTAGCAGATCAGTCAGTGCAAATTACCTCCAAACTGCTTTTGAACATCACTATTATATAAGTGCCCACTCTTTCACAACCTGAGTCCAAATGTACTCTTATAACACTGTTTTCAGGACTTATAAGTGAATATCTCTAACTATTTTCCTCATATTACATAATAAATCCTCCTCCCTTCATTGCTGCATATGTCCTAATCTGATTCTTATATTAATGTCTGTATTTATGCTATTTATGTATTTCAAAGGTTTTCTGTATATCCTTGACAGGCATTATATAAATAAATAAATAAATAAATAATATATTATTGTTCTTGCTACTGTTGAAAAATGTTAGAACATTGTCTCCTGAGAACAAAATTCTTGATTTTCAGTCATTGTTATTGAAAATGCATGAGCTTAATACAGTATTTACTGTCTACTGTTTACTGTCACTCAGTTACTAAGCAGCCTATGCTTCATGGCCACGTGTCACTATGTAGTCACAACACACAACATGCTGATGTTGTGAAGTCAAAAGAATCGACCCAATCAGAAGCCTTGGCTGGCCAGGGAGGACCGCCTTCCTGCCGGGATGCTGAGTGAACACTCACAGCCGTGATGCGTCTGTCTCACAAACTACGTTGCCGTGACGTTGCCTCCACGAAACCTTCTCAGAGGAGCAACACTTCTATTCAGGTAAATCACATTTTATCTACGTAACATTTATGCCTATGGAAAATTTCTATTTTATCTAAAAAACAATAACTTCTGTTTGAAACCCAGGTTATTGTGGTTGTAATGCTGGCAGAGGAGAATCAACACTCTCAGTTCCAATAAACCACTCATTTATTAAAATAGCAGTCATGACAAGAGATGAAATACAAAAAGAAAGGTAACTCAAACACGCTACCCAAGGATGGTAACTGAAACTCAAATGCCAACTCAAATGTTATCTGGGCACTAACTAAACAAACATATACAAATGAACAGTTTAAAAACAATAATCACTGCAAGGCATCCAGTAATGGATGCAACAGAATTATAAACCATTTTATTAATATGTACATTGTACATATAAGATGTGTGTAGGGTTATAGACAACTGAGTGAGGAATTTGGATCAAGTTTCCTGGTTCATAATGGCCATTCTTCATGCAGCAATCGTGTTTTGTAGGTGTCACTAGAGAAAGCTTTATATTAGACACACATGTATTTGTGTGATGATAATGCATAAATCACATAACCATTCCCAGCATGCCCATATTTTTTATCACAATTATTTATCAACTGCTTATCTGAGTGTAAATATTCTTATTTATTTGCTTGAGTATTTATGTAGGATGTGACGGTATTTCAGGAACAGCAGGAGTCAGGGGTTGCGAGCAAAAGGATTTATTATCCATGACAGCGCACGATAAAGAAAAGGCTCAGGCCAATAGGCAAGGTAAACAAAAGTGAGATAACGATAATAGCGGGCTAGCACCACGGAAGTTAGACTCGGTTCGGGAATCCTCCTAGGGCACTCCAGTGCGAACCAGCAGACGAAGGCTGTAGTATGTGCAGCACTGGATGGCACAACCTGTGGGATTATAAAGGTGAGGATAACAGATAACAGGTGCTAATAATGAGGAGATAGTGAGAGGGGGAGTGGTGTGTGATTGGAGGGTGTGTGTGTAGCGTTGCTATGACTACGCGTCCACACGCGCGCCCTCTGGTGGCCTCTCCTTCCAGCCACCGTGACATAGGATTTGATGGTCTTTATGATTTAGTTTATGATTTACGTGATTTTAATACACATGACGACTGGCAACAATATTAATTTTAAGTTTGCCTCGTTATTCCTTGAACTGCTTTGCTTGTTTGTTGAACTAATCTGCAAGGTTTTGTCACGTTGCTGAAATATCTGCACCCAATGAGCCTGTGTGATTTTGCAGGCTACTAAAATCACATATTAATTTTAATACCTTCTTTATTTAAGTAATTAATTTTAAGCATACAATTTTTCCATATTTTATAACAACCTACATGCACGCTGGGATTTGGAAATGGCCAATGGATAAAAAAAAATACAACACAGGAACGTGACAATGACAATTTAAAAATACTGTTTATAATGAAAAGATATAAAGATATAAAAGATCTACATAAAATTGCCAACTTGGGCTGGAACAGAGTCCCTTACGGTTCAGTAAACAAGATTCTCACCCACCAATGTGTCAACAAAAGAGGCACCATCCAACAGAAGTATCACATGCTGGCGCACCTGACACTTTTCTCACAGATCCACCTGTTCTCGTCAGAGCAGGGTTTTCTGTTCCAGTCCTTGGTCAGTCCAGAACTGCTGATCTCAGCACAGCCCTCACTTGTGCCATTTGGTTCTCCATTATTCCAGTACCTGAAACCCAGAGACTCAGGATCAGGCTCATTCAGTGATTCGTGGCTCAGTTACAGATGTATAGCGTCACCCACTTAGCCTGAGGTCTGAAACTTGTAAAACAAACCAAATATGAATAAATGTAAATAAACTTCACTATTCTTTCATCCCGGCAGTCTCGCCTTTGAATAAGAAGGGCAGGTTTAAGGTGATTTAGCTTATACCTTGAGCATGATTGCATGATTGTATGACTCTTACCCAGAGTGCAGTGCTGTGCCATCCACCCATTTCCAACCTCCCTCTGTGTTATAATCACTCAGACCAATCCACGCTCTACTTTTACCCAGCTTTTTAATAGCAAGCTCCTGTGGTTGCAAAATATTAAAAAACACATAAAAAAGATAACAGAGGACTCTCATTCTTACACACTCTCTCTCTCCCTTTCTCACTCTGTCTTTCACTCTCTCTCTCCCCCCCTCTCTCGCTCTCTCACCTCTTCCTCTCTGCTGTTTATGATCACCAGGTCTGCTCCTCTCTCTCTCTCACTCTCACTCTCTCTCTCTCTCACTCACTCTCTCTCACCTGTTCCTCTCTGCTGTTTATGATCACCAGGTCTGCTCCTCTCTCTCTCTCACTCTCACTCTCTCTCTCTCTCACTCACTCTCTCTCACCTGTTCCTCTCTGCTGTTTATGATCACCAGGTCTGCTCCTCTCTCTCTCTCACTCTCACTCTCTCTCTCTCTCACTCACTCTCTCTCTCACCTGTTCCTCTCTGCTGTTTATGATCACCAGGTCTGCTCCTCTCTCTCTCTCTCTCTCTCTCTCTCTCTCTCACTCACTCTCTCTCACCTGTTCCTCTCTGCTGTTTATGATCACCAGGTCTGCTCCTCTCTCTCTCACTCTCACTCTCTCTCTCTCTCTCACTCACTCTCTCTCACCTGTTCCTCTCTGCTGTTTATGATCACCAGGTCTGCTCCTCTCTCTCTCACTCTCTCTCTCTCGCTCTCTCTCGCTCTCTCTCTCTCACTCACTCTCTCTCACCTCTTCCTCTCTGCTGTTTATGATCACCAGGTCTGCTCCTCTCTCTCTCACTCTCTCTCTCGCTCTCTCTCTCTCACTCTCTCTCTCTCACTCTCTCTCACCTCTTCCTCTCTGCTGTTTATGATCACCAGGTCTGCTCCTCTCTCTCTCTCTCTCACTCTCTCTCTCTCTCTCTCTCACTCACTCTCTCTCACCTGTTCCTCTCTGCTGTTTATGATCACCAGGTCTGCTCCTCTCTCTCTCTCACTCTCTCTCTCTCGCTCTCTCTCGCTCTCTCTCTCTCACTCACTCTCTCTCACCTCTTCCTCTCTGCTGTTTATGATCACCAGGTCTGCTCCTCTCTCTATACAGAACTGTCTGCTCTCACTCCAGGTTCGTTTCCCAAGAGAGATGTAATACAGTTTGGTGCCGAGGATCTTCCATCCCAGAATGACATGGGTATCTGTTCATACAGTAGGGCAATATTGCTCAGTATATCTCCAGTACAGAAACACTGATTTACACACTCGTTTAAATGGTTATGTCAAAACAATATATTAAAGCAACAGTTTTTTTTAGATAAATGTATTATTTTGTCATATTGATTTATTCAAATATATTCAAAAGTCAGAAACTCATTATAATATTACTCCACCCTATCTCACCAGTTTATTGATCATCATCATCTTCACCTGTCCCCAGTCACCTCCCCTATTCGACCCCCACAGGTGCCCCCATAGGTACGTTTTGCCTGTTGCAGACTTAAGTATAGCTGCCACCCACTTCTGTGAGCATGCAACTGCCTTAACACTTCACTTAACACTTAAGAGAGTTAATAAACCTCTTTATTTATAACCCCTTTAAGAAATATCAAAAGCATGAACTGATATCACTGGACAACAGGTACTGTACAACGTGTTCACCCATCCAATCAGTCAGCCTCTCCCTACACTCTGGGCCAAGCAAACACCTGAATTATAACACCTGACTGCTGAACACTATCACTGGTATTCAGGACTAGTATTCAGCACTGAGGACTTTCCCTCTCTTGGTTCTTTGTATTCCAGGTAATTTATCTCTGTGTGCAGTTCTTGCTTGTTTATCTACATCCTGATTCATTCTGTGCTTTCCGTTAGATTGTATCCCATTACTGTTAGCTATTGCCACTGGTTTTGATTTTATACTTGCCTTCTTTATTAAATCATCACCTGTATTAGTGTCTCTGATCTCTTGTGGAACCATTTGTGACAGTTGTATTTGTGTATAACTATAGTCTTTATCATTTCTGTGAAATGAAGTGAACGTCTTACATGTACAATGTTTATTCTGGTATGAACAGAGACCTTCAAACAAAAAAATAGCTTTAAGTGACTAGAATCACTGGAATGTACAGTGAAAGGTTCACGATGCAATGTTAGAGCTGTTAGTGAATTGCTTTGGTTCTAGTTCAGTTACTGAGAATTTAAAGTGTTCACTTACCACGTGTAGCCATCTTGCAAATGGTCTCTGTTGGGTCATTCTGTCGAGTCAGGTTGTTACAGGTGGTCTGGTCATTCTTTCCCAGAGGGCCAACTGGATGACACAGAGCAGTGTTAGCTCAACATTATAAAATTTAAACATACAAATTAAAAAATAATGTAAAACCTGACCCTACAGTGCAGCCTCAGGGCAATGTTGAGAGTTGCCTGGAGAATGCACATCAGACCAACACACAGCGCAGTCACCCTAAGCCCTCCTACAACATACAAATACATATTTTGAATCATGAAATGAAAAAAGAAGAAATTCACATCTATTGTAAGTCGGACTGTATTTGTTTTTGTTTTACCTCTGTAATGGGAATCACCTGCACAACCATCTGACTGAGAAGTTTTATCCACTCTGCCTGCATTCCGGTACTGAAGAAGTTGATTCTGAATGCTCATATTCAGATTACCCAGATTCTAAGCAATAATACACTGGAATTTGTAGCACTGTCACCCTGTGTGACCCTCAAGCAGTGTAGTGCACATGTGGTATGTGGTACATCTGAATGCTATTCTGCCATTGGCCAGAGATAATTTCAGATATTCCAATGTTGCAAACAGGAAATGAAACTTCTTCAAAAGATCTCGGTAGAAATCTGCCCGTTCTGCAGATCAGTGAACAGTTTTATTTAATGTATGTGTAAGGGTTGGCCGCAGCGCCATACCGCCCCCGGCCACCAGAGGGAGCCTGCGAGGCAATCAAACCAAATGAGCCTCGCCTGGTGGACGAGGTTTATAAGGACTGGGAAAACAGACTTGCATTACTGAGTCTTTGTTCAGTGTTCTGACATACAGACTGGCCGGTAATTTCGGTAGGAGCATCTCCTCGTTAGTATGTATATTTAAACCGTATATTAAAACATTGTATTGTCACATGTGTTGTGTCTGTGTATGTTTGCGTATTTATTACATGTTCAACGTTTGCACCACTGTCTTGGCTTCCCCTCCCTCGCTCACCGTGACATCTTTTTTGTCACATGTTTTTTTCACAGGTACACAGGTATAGTGAAATGAAACGCAGCAACGTCGTCTAAAACTGTGGATGAATAAATTATGAAAAGAAGACAGCAGCATCAAGACAGCAGCGTGCAAAAGATGCCCACGTGATGTGTGTACACATGTCAATACTAAAGTACACAGAGTATACAGAAAACGGAGTATATAGAGACCTTGTGGTTAAAGATCTAACTACAGACCAGCATTTCTGGTAAGTGAGATGCCATGTGTCACGTTCCTTTATCTGGATCTCTGTACTGTATTTTGGCGTACTAATGTTCCAACTCTTCATCTAGGTCCTTTTTTCAGTTTGGAGAATAAATATAAAAAATAAATAAGTCATTGCTGTTACACACTGTGAGTGAGGAGTGAGTTGCGATTGCCCACCCCTGGCATCGCAACTCCTAACTTGCCTGTCTGTTTATTTGGTTTTTGTTTCCATGTTTTGTTTGGTTCACATATTACACTGTGCATAGAATAAAACGTCACTGCTTTTATTTTAAACTGTTTTGTGTTTAAATTTGTGTCTGTCCTGTCAGTTCGCTCATGCACCTCCACTCAAATATATCAGCTAACAGTAAAAAAGAATGATACCGAATGCAGTTTTTAACAAGAAATGGACTTCATGTCCTATTTAACATGAAGTTAAAGATGTAAACGAAGATTCATGTGGTGTTGTCATTCATCTAGGTAGATAAGTCTGGATTCGTAGAGTTTGTTTTTTGGACATTAGTACCTTAACTACATTGCCTGACTACCTATCTGTATCTTCAGATTCACAATGAAGTCGAAATTTGGAATGCTGATTTTTAATCAACACATTACTCAAAGTTTCTTTGGCTTTGAGTGGTAAATGTTATTATCCGTGGCACTTAAGATAACCATTACGGAAGCGTATTGCTGCCAAGAATGTAAAAAATATTATTCAGCATGTTGTTATTACGAGATCTTATGTCGTTAAAATGACATAACTACACTGCAGTAAAGTTGGTTTCACGTTTCTCTGGTCTCGCTGTCACTGCTTGGTTTTCTTGATTTTGCTCAGTGTGTCTGACTTGCGCGATTTTCATATAAAAGACAGTAATCACACTACATATTTTTTTTATAATTAAACACTGTTATGACCTATGTGACAACATTTTCATGACAATAATAATGCCACTCTCAGATGGGGAAGACTCAAACTGGCCCTGAGGGCTATTGCAGGAGTTAATGTCTTGAGTGTGACATGCACACAGAGATGGTCTTAGCTGGTGCTTTGCTGAGTTCACACCTCCACCACATTCACACTTTACCCCTTAAAGTGACACATGTATATATAAATGATCACAAAGATAAACCAGAATCAGCTGACTGATGAATAGCAACAGGCAGGGAAAACAGAAGGCGTGACAGACAGAAGGAAAACCAAATATAATGTATTTAATACGGTGGCTGAGAAAATCCATCGCGCTGCAAATACTCAAAACAAATTCTTCAAAATGACAATGTGACGTTTCGGCTATTGAGCATGCGTGAATCTTCCGTTTGCTCATGTCGGTAACATCTCCGTCTTTATCAATCCATAGGTATTTTAAATCACTCCCAAAAGCATTTAATTGTGTATACATTTGTGGGATGTAATGTAATCTGATTATTGTTACTACTACCTTGATAACCTCCTCAGCTCCAGCATGGTGGATGTGTAATTTAACTTTTTCTGTCTTTGCCATGGTTCTGTGTCTTAGTTGTTGCATTGCTTTTGCTTCCAACCGGAGGGAAATGCCTTAACTTTGAATATGCATAGACATGACAGCTAGTCCCTCCCTTCTTGCTACGCCCTTGGACCAATACTAAACCTCCGTGACCTAGTAAGAAAAGTTAGTGGAAGTGGAAGTCGGAATTAGGAGTTGGAAAGAAGCCCATACATCGCTACAAGAAATGTGCCTGGATTTCCACGAAGGCGTCAATCTCTAAGGAATCCAAGAACTAAGTATATAAGTATATTAAGTAAAGCCTAACATTTGTTTAGCCGTGAGTTCGTTTAAAGTCACGTAAATTGACGTGCGCGTCGCAAAGTTATCTTGCCACCCATGTTCGTTTGTAGAGTTAGAATTAGTTCTGTCTTCGGAGGAAATTAATACAAATTCTACAGTAGCGCATAAAGACACCTGTCCAAGTCCACGAAGGCCTTGATTACTCAACCAAGTGTACAGCGGATCCGCTCATACATCGTCGCTCAACTTCACCGCTGGGTCACTGTGAGTGCTTGGCATAAACTCGGAAAGTACACGTGGGTTTATTTTGGACCTCAAAATACCGCATATTCCTGCCAGCACCAGCGTACAGCCATCCGAGCCTGGAAGACTCTCACCCTGAGTACGGCGCCTCATTCATCACGCCAGTCTTGTTTGCTGCTATTATCATTTATACATTTTTCTGAATGCTCAACTTAATAAGGCACACACACCAGCTCGGATCGGTTTCAACCTCGTATCACTTTATTCGATTCTTCTGGTCTATACATAGTGCACATGTGCGGATCAGCCAACGAAAGATAACTTTATTGAACTCACTTTACGTGACATCTCCCCTCTAAAGCAGGTATGTTCCATTTTTCCCTCATTTCCTTCAGTAATGAGACTGATATCATCATTTTATCTATTCCAGTTATCAAATACATATTTTCCTAAAATTTCAGGGTGGTGCCCCTTATTATTATACATAATCAATCAATATATCGCTACAGTCTTGTGTTTCGCACCTGTTCGCACCTGTGTCTTGATTTTGCTCAATCAAACTCTTTAAAAATGTACCTATTAGGCTACACATTTTAATATTTTTATGACTAGTACATTTTATTAATAAAACTAAAAAGCCATTTTCTCACAGATCCACATTCGTTCTGCAGAACATGATACGTCATTCCATCTCTTCTTTTCTGAAGAACCAGTCTCAGCACAGTTCTCATCATTACCTAGGTTGTTTGGTTCATTCTCATTCCAGTAGCTGAAACACAGAGAATCCGGAACCAGGATCTGATCAAGTGTCCTTATCAAACCTTCAGTCTTTGCCAGTCATCTCAGTCATTTTTTTTTACCAACATGTCTGTATTGACATTTGAATCTTTTAAAACATAAATGGTTTTGTCTTATAAATAACATCTTAAAGATATGAGGTCATGGTAATATATTAGCATATATATACATACATACATAAGCATATTTTTCTTCATTGGTGACAAATGAGAAGGATAAGTGCTAATGAGAAGGGAAAAATCGTTTTTGGTAAAAATGTAAATCCTTCTCTTACGCAGTGGTGGTGGTGAGTTTTGTGCCATCCACCCATTTCCAGACCCCTTCCCTCTCTGTGTCAGTCAGACCAATCCAGGCTCTATTGCTGCCTACCAACACAGCTGTGAATTTCTGTAAATGCAAATCATAAAAAATAGCAGATGAAAATAACAGAAAATAGTTATTAACAGAAAATGCATAACAGAAAAAAAACATCAAAAAGTACTCTCTCTCTCTCTCTCTCTCTCTCTCTCTCTCTCATAGTCTCTCACCTGTTCCTCTGCGCTGGTTATGACCACCATATTTGCTCCTCTGTTTCTGCAGTCCTCTCTACTGTCAGTCCAATTTTTGTTCTCAGGAGAAATGTAGTAAAATTTGGAGTTGAAGTAAACCCATCCCTGTCTGGCATTGAACTCTGTTAATGCAAAAGATAAAACATTAGAGAACATCTCAGTAGATTTCCATGACAACCTATTCATTTTGTATTTATGTTTGTGTGAATTGGATAAGTGATCATATTTTAAAATAACATTTCATACATTAAAATATGCATTTGTATTGTTATGTATATTGTTAAAAATCAGAACATGTGCAGTGGAAATCCAATCAAATAAAACAGGGAAAGGAGTCCAGCGGAGGAATACAAATCAGACCAGAACCTGTCAAATATCAGACCCAAGTACAGATCAGACCAGAACCTGTCAAATATCAGACCCATGTACAGATCAGACCAGAACCTGTCAAATATCAGACCCATGTACAGATCAGACCAGAACCTGTCAAATATCAGACCCATGTACAAATCAGACCAGAACCTGTCAAATATCAGACACTTGTGTACACACCCACAGGTAATTTGGCCACTTTTATTATAAGAAAGTTCTCATTGTTTTGTGACTGCAGAGCAGAAAATGGCTAATGGCTACCCTGATGGCTAATTTGACATAACACCATCCTGTCATTACATGTTATGATGTTCGTGAGGGATTCTGTAGCCAAGTTTTGTAGCCAAACATCTAAACACTAGAATAAATCCACACACACAGACACGCCCAAAGGGAGGGGTCAGGGGTCATACCATGACACATGTATATCTGTAAACGTGTGTGTTCATGCCTCCAACTTAGTCTCACTTGTGCTCTTAAGAAATCATGAATCTGAGTGAGCATAACCTTTTCAATATCTATAAAAATTAAAAGGAGGTTAGAAATGACCCTTTAGTGTTTTAAGACCATTGCTATTTACAGAAGATCCTTTTTTCTGGATCTTTAAGAAACTGCAGGTAGGGGAAAGGAGGCAGAGCAAAGCCTTTACCAGTTTACCAGTATCCCAGTTTTGCCACTGATAATGCTGAAGTGGAATAATGTCTTTCTGTGCCATGTTATGTGAGGCACAGCTTCATTTACTGGTGCTGTATGGTTTACCTGCTGGGTGTTATTTTGTCTCTGAAAAAAGAAGGGAGCGTCGCTCTGGATAAGGGCGTCTGCTAAATGCCGTAAATCTAAATGAATTCAGTGCGTTTATGGGCCCTGAGACTATCTCAGTCAATAACTGTAAGATGTTTTATTGATCTTAATGTAACTTAATTTCTATTATTTTTATAATACATAGATATGGTTATTTAATATTACCAGTCAAATATATTCTATCAGCACCCATAAGCAACACCCTCAGGCAAAGACTGTAAAATTGGTTAGAGCTGGTACAAGCTTAATCAATCAGGAGCTAAGTCAGCATGTCAAATGAATGTGTCAAAATGTAATGTAGATACTTGAATTACATTTGTGCATTTAAGCTTCATGTCACAATGCATCAAGTTCAATCAAGATCATTCACAAGAACAAACATGAAGGTGTTTGTTCGGTGACGCTGAGGTCAGGGCTCTGTGCAGGTCATAATATTACTCAGAGGTGGACATTCCAGGTTCAGAAAGTAAAAGTCCTCACCAAGATTTTGCTCAGGCTTCCTGGATTGTGTGGATGTCACTAATTTTTCCTGGCTTGCACTAATTAGAAAATCCAGCAAGCTTGAGTAAAATCCTAGGAAGGAGTTTTACTTTCTGAACCTGGAATGTCCACCTCTGATATTACTGCATATTACTGTAGTTGTTGTGGCCGGCCATCCATCTGGGTGAGGCACCTGGACCTGTATTTGGGAGCTTGTTGGGGACTGGGGTCGAGGGGCTGTGTGCTTCACGGAGGTTTGATATTACTATCTGCTCAGCCTTTCCACAGGGGAGCCGCCCACTTCACAGGGGACCCGCCCACTTCACAGGGGACCCGCCCACTTTACAACATCTTGATCTCCATCATACTAATCACCTGCACCTGTCCCTCATTACACATGCTCCCTTCTCAAGCCCATAGGGCCGTGCAGTCAGTGCTGTGCATTCCATGTGCCTTCTGGACCACCTGGACGTCTGCCGCCGATCTAATGTCGTCTAGGCTGAGTTATAGTGACTGTGTGAGACGAGTTTAGAGCACGTTACGCTCTTCTGTCTCTTTATTCCTTATTTCCTTATTTTACGGCACCATCCTCTGTGTCTGCTGCCTCTGTCACCCCGTTACAGTATGGGGGTTGTGCAGTACTGACATGGTGTTAGCTCTTGTTATACCCATCTGTGTAGGTGCTGGTGCATGGAATTTACATCGTATGAAATGCCCAGATATTAAGTGTAATTGCTTTTTTATTACCCATTGGTGTTTATGTTTGATTAATAAAGATGTGTCTATTTTGCTGTATTTAATAGAATCATGAATAAATGAGTACTGGTTTGTCCTGGAGATGCACGTCTCTGCGGGTCATTCTTCCATTGAGTTGGAAGGCTTGGGGGGGGGGGGGGGGGTCGCCTTTCTTTTTCCTCGCGTGAGATTCCTGAGGTGGCGTAGTCATACTGAAGTGGGGTCATTCCTTTCGTTAGGGTAACTAGCACACTGGGTAAGTAGCACACTGGGTAACTAGCACACTGCCGTCACATTACCACTTAGGTTCAAAAGTATGAAGTCATTACGGGTCTTTATTGCCGCCCTCTGGTCCCATGTTACACTAATACAGTGCATACCAAACATTTTTATCGTGTTTTCTCTGTCTTGGCTGGTTTTGGCTTTATTGGGGTTTTTTTTACATGTCATGTAAAGTTTCTTCATATAACTAGTAAATGGAAACTCTTGCTTTTGACTACATGCTTTTTTACAGTAACTTGCATGGTGAACACACAGACTTCTTACTTGTGTGTGTGTGTACTCACTCACCTATAGCAGACAGCTTTTCCTCACTTGTAACATTGTATCTGGTCAGTAACTGCTGTATATCTGCACTGAACGTGACCCACAGCACTGTGATGACAGCCAGCAGGAGAACACACAGCAGCCCCAGACACACTGCAGTCACTATGCAACATCTGCTCCCTGCAGTGCTGGTTCCTGAAGCAAGAAGGAAATGAACGCTAAAACATTTTTATAATTGTATCAGTTGTTCAGATACTAAACTAAGTTGCAAAATGAGCGACTGATAATTTGTGAACATTTGAACCAAACTCATTACAGCTGAATCACATCATACAAGTAATTGTGTATTCATTATATAAAGGAATGTGAGCCCATAAATAAATATTCCAGAACAGATATGAAGGTCAACTGAAAAATGTATAAAATATATAAAAAATGAAATACAGATTAATCCTAAAGATCCTTAAGTTTAATGTTTATCAGTTATAATAGATAAGTAAATTTGCTCTTAGAATCAATATATTCATATGAATATTGTAATTACAGAGGAAATACCTATCATAGGCACATATTTTGGGAACCATTAAAAAAAATGTAGATAGTGCAAAGCTGGAAAAGGAGACTGAGCATGTGCTGTACCTGTTGTCATGGGTGTCTTGGTGCTTCTGGTCTTGTCAGTCTCCACATGCTGCTCATTCGCATAAACATAATCACATGAATTCTCACTGGCTTCTGAATAAGACCTGTTGCCCGCAGTAACTTTTGAGTTTTCGTATAAATAACCTCTCATTTCCATTCTGCTTAATTCAGATGGTCGTATTCTGCACGGCAGTCATAGCAAGTGGCTTGCTGAAATAAAACTTGTGAAATGATCATCTGTGCTTTGTTTTAAATGCATAGTTCCTCATTTGCTAGTTTTCCTTCCTGGTTTTCTAGAACAATACAAAGTTGACGGGTTGCTGACTATGACAAGCCACAGACATTTTAAAAATGGAAAATTGGAGAGTGGAAGCAAGACTGCATGTGACGTGGAAGGGAAAAAATAGTCCATAGGCTGAGATGTAAAGTCTAAACCATGTCCAGCAAAACAATGAGCTCATGGGCTCCAAATGGTCAATGGTCAAAGTCAAATTTATTTATATAGCACTTTTTACAATAGGCTATAGCACCATTATAGGCTTTATCTATAGCACCATTATAGGCTTTATCTGTAGCAGCATAGAGGGAGGGGCTTGGAGGTGACCACAGTCATGAGGGCTCATTGAGCCATTACTTTCCAATGATGCTTTCAGTGGGTCAGGAGTTCACACATTAGGTGAGATGTGGTTTAAATCATAATTTAGGGAAAATGTCTAATGCCAATGAACCAAATTCGATTCTTGAATATGACCAGACCTGGCCGTGCCCCCCCTGACTGGACTGGAAGCTGTTTATATGTTTTGTTTTTTGTTTTTACCTCGGAGTGGCCATCTTTCTATTTACTCTACCTCGGTTTGTCAGTCATACAATTCAACCAATCAGTGAAGGCAAGGCAACCTTCTAGCCAATTACAGTTAGAGAGGGGTGAGTCACTGACTTTAATGTTCATACTTTCATATAGCGTAGAAACGACTACGCTAACCATTGTTCGTGTGGCATGGATATTCAAAATTATTTCCAAAAAAATAAGAGGGCAACCAGCATAAACGAGAGCAGACAGGAAGCAGCACCATGCACTTCAGTTATGGTTGGAAACATATGTTTTTGCAGCCGCAGATGATAAACAAAAAAGACAGATTATAAAAAGGTAATTCTGCACCTTAGGAGCTACAATGCTCCTAATGAGTAAACAGCCTATATTGTAAGGCCATGGTCATGCAGGGGCCTTTAAAATAAATGGATATTTTTCAGCACCAGAAACTATCATAAAAATCACCTAACATGATTTGGTTAAGTGATCTTAGAATTTATTGTTCAACATGGTTTCATTCTGTTTGTAATTATATATTTTAATATTTTTTCTTAATCCTTACAGATTTTGAAACAGTTCCAGAGGCCCCTAGAAGCAATGCCTAGTGTCTTCACAGCCTTTAAACTTGGCCTGACGTTTGGAGCCAGCACTGCATCTTGTGAAAATTCGTTTGCCACTCTTAAAAAATGTCTTCACAGAGCATCGCCAAACTATGCTTCATCAGCGCAAGGCCAATCTGATCCTGTTGGCATTTGAGAAGGGCTTGACTCTGAAATGTAGGAATGAATGGAAGGACAGTGTTTTAAGAAGGTTTCACACATTACACAAATGCCGCCTGCCACTCTACTAAAAGTGTAGTAAACTCCTTTCACAACCCACCATAACAAGACACAATCAGTGGTAGCAACCTAATCGTGGTACTGTCAATAAAGGAAGTGACGTAGCAGTAATGGCTTCTAGCGGTCAAAATTGGAATACCACAGAGCTCCAGGCCACTTGCTGTTGAACACCTCCTTAATTCCTCAATACAGAAGAACATCCAATGGAATCTGACTTTTGCACTGGTTATGCTTCAAAGCAATTTGTCATATCTGCCTGTTGACAATAACACACGTATGGTGATTGAGTCAGTTAGGGGTTTCAAAATCCTTTGCACCATTCTTCCGTTTGGGGCCAGCGGTTTCTGTATTGTGACATCACAAGAGGAAGGAACATATGGTAAAGAGAAGACATGAAATATGAAATTGTGTGTATAAATCACAAGATCTAGTCTCAGTATTCCTCCTTAAATATACACTGTAGGGTATTTCCTTAATTACACTGACCACTTCATTTCACTTTATTCCACTGACAACATCCAGTAGTATGTCTAGATCTTGGAGGGAGGGCCCATTCCCATCCCAGTAAAAGCAAGACTAATTGTGACTTCAGTAGTCCCTCCAGCAGCCTAGTAACTGAAAGAACTCAGTATGAACTGAACTTGGGGAATGAACACTGGTGATTTCTCCACTGTAAAAAGGGTAATATAGCAATTAAAATGTTACTGTGTGTCTAGTGTCCATAATCAGCTGTGAATCCAAACCTTCATCGTTGAGGTCAGTGGTGTTGAAAAAGTGGTGTTCCCTCTTGCCACATTGCTTCCAATTCCTCTTTCCTAGGCAGGGCTGTCATGAAGCACACTAGCCGGCATACACTGACAACAGGTCATCAAAATGTCTCTGTTCCTTACCAGAACATAAAAGTTATTTCAGTCACACACAGTAGATGATCATTAAAGAGACAGGAGTACAATCTGTGTCCATATGCACAAGTCCAAACAAAGCTGATCAATAATGAGCTGTAGAACCCATATACCATATCGTAGAAGGTATTTTCCTCAATACAAAAACACTGTTACACAGAATAAAAAGAGAAGGGGAAGGATGTGTGGACGCACATTCAGGAAGTCCACTCATCTGTGTGGGCAAGGACATTGAAAGCAGTGGAGTTGTGGGAAGGAATGCTTCCAAGTATATTCTAAATGATAATCTTATTTTCCACCAATAGCATTTGAGATGCACTTTGCAAGTTCAGCCCATTGGCTGGTTAGTGCTGCTTCAACTGTAGAGGCTGTAGTGTAGGAACACCAATGGAAGCCAAGTAGAACATAGATCACAGCCCTGCAGCACCAAGGAGGGGATATTTCAGGCTAAATGGACAGAATCCTTCCTCAGGGGATTATTGCTTGCTTGCAAGTATATATGGAAAGGATATACAGTGAGGAAAATAAGTATTTGAACACCCTGCGACTTTGGAAGTTCTCCCACTTAGAAATCATGGAGGGGTCTGAAATTCTCATCTTAGGTCACTGACCAGCTCCTCCCGTGTAGTTCGCAGGGTGTTCAAATACTTATTTTCCTCACTGTAATTGTTCTACTTGGTCAGGTTGTTCTCTTCTGTTCTCTAAATGAAATGGTTGAGCGCTGTTGCTGAACGCTGTCATGGAGCAAAGGTTGAGCATTATAGGCAGCAGCATGGGGAAACAGTGGAAGCATGGAGAAAGTGGATCAGTGAAGATGTCTAGCAACAGGCAACACGTAATTTCATTTTATTATTATTTATTATGCAAAATTACAGTGTTTAACCATATATTAAAATAAATAAATAGGACGTTTTTTTACTTTATTTTTTATAAATGACTTGACAAAGAAAAAAACTCTAAATGGACTTGTATTAAAAGGCATTTACCTTACAAATATACGATTGCATGTTTTATGCTTTGTTTGGGCGAGTGCTTAATTTTTGTTTCTGTGGGAGTCATTGCTGAACTGGGGGGGGCGGAGTACTAAGAGCAACATTACGTTGGACCTCAGCCTCCCTTTCACATTATATTATTTGACATATATTCCAGATAGGGGTGAAGTTCATCAGAAGTTCATGATGACCTTCACGACATTCTTGAATACTTGCATATTGTTTTGCAATAACAATAATAACCTGACAACTCCCCCCCCCAACTTTGAAGATTGTGTGTGGCCCTCTTAGACACAAAGACAATGACAGACACATCACAAGCTGTTCTATATCTGTCACTACTTCATGTCAACAGTATTCGTCTAAGAGAGTATCGTTAATGTAATCAAGGACATGTTAAGTACACTGAAAATATCATGTATGAGACTGGTCTCCTTTTGTTATTATTATTTGGGGGGGGGGGTTAAACACAGTACACAAAAAACCACCATGATATGATACAAGTTCATCGACGTGCTGCTCAGTACACTGACTGCTGCTTGGTCACTTCCTTAACTGACATCAGTACTTCAGTTAAACTCAGGAAACACCACATGAGTAAAGAGGTGCAGCTGTACCTGCAGAAACAGCAGTAATGGTGTTTCAGTGAATCCTTCATAAGACAGTGATGTCTGCGATTTATGATTGTGTGAACTACACTGAGGAGAGAGAGAAGAGCGGACAGTGGGTGGAGATGATGGTGGATATCTATGAGAGTGCAGATGCTGTTGGAGGCCAAGACATCAACACTAAACTGGAGGACACAGACAGAAAACTACAGACCAAACCCACAGGTAAAGTGAATTCTCTATACATATTAATTTGAGGGGAGGTGAGACGGATGATAATAGTCGGAACGAAAGACGTAAGTTCATGTAAAGTTTGTGTACGGCACTACACAGCAACACTGTGGCACGCGCGAGGAACGAAGCAGGATGCAGAGACGAGAGTAGCAACACGTCGGTACATTCGACGTTAGAAACCGAGAAGCACGACGAACATCAAACAGCGCTACAAAGTCAAATAGCAACTGACAAGGACACTAGACAACACGCACACTTAAACAAGACACAAGGGCAGCACGTAGCGTTAACAAGACGAGGGACAGGTGATACAAGGAGGACTTTTACACTGGTGAATGGGTGGAGAAGGACCAGAAGGAAAGGTTAGAATGTGAGGTAAAGGCGTGGGGAGCAGTGGGAGGAAAATGTATGTACCATAGATAAGGTGGGGTGATGAGGCTGCTTAGTGCTATTGTGCATTAGCTGTGAATGTGGAGATTAAATGAAAGCACGTGATTCTCTTTGTGCATTACCCACTAGGAGGTGAGATAGAAAGAAGAAGATCCAGAGTGACTGCAGTGTGTCTGGGGCTGCTGTGTGTTCTCCTGCTGGTTGCCATCACAGTGCTGTGGGTCACGTTCACTGCAGAGAGAGACCAGCTACAGACCAGATACAACAACCTGATTACAGAGAGAGAAAGTGTACAAAGGGAGAGAGATAAACTCCTGCAGAAGATTTCTGAATTAGGTAAGAGATTAATTAACCTTTTACATCCATCAAGAAATGTATGCTGGAATTTTAGTTGCACATATTTGCAGAAAGGGCAGTAATGGTGTGGATAATGTACCTGCATGTTGCATTTATAGCAGGACTGTCATATCAAGGACCATAATGTCTGCAAGTGTTTGAATCATGTGCCACAAACTTGAATCATAACTACTTAGGATCATAAAGTAAATGATAGATATCCAACACTGGGTAAGTGTGAGACTCAGGGCTGCAGAGAACTACAGTAGCAGACTGTGTTGCTGTAGGTGCATCAGCTCTGGATCATTTTGTGTGTTAAACTATAAATAGACAGGGCCGCTGAGCAGGGATGGAGGTACTTCAACTCCAGTCTTTACTACATCTCTACTGAGAATAAGACCTGGAATGAGAGCAGACAGGACTGCAGAGAGAGAGGAGCAGACCTGGTGATCATAAACAGCAGAGAGGAACAGGTGAGGGAAAACTGGAGGGTTTTTGAATGTTGTACCATCTGGTGTGACATAAGCATCATATATCTGTGTGTGAGTGTATCTGTGGTAGTTTCATAGAAATGTACAATCTGTTGTTACATTTCAATAGATCGTTGTTAACACAATGAGGGGAGATCGGCAAGCTTGGATTGGTCTGACTGACACAGAAAATGGGACGAACCAGGACTGGAAGTGGGTGGATGGCACAGCACTGATGACAGAGTAAGATCACTGATCTGAGCCCTGTTGTAATTACTGACTCTTACACTACAATACTGACAGACACTCTGATTGTCTCTTTCAGATACTGGAGACCTGGGGAACCAAATGGACTAAATGAACACTGTGTCATTACAGGCTACGGCTCTGACAGTGTACAAAACTGGGCTGATTATGTGTGTGTTCGCACCTTTTTTTGGATCTGTGAAAAGAGCATTTTTAGATGAACTTGTATTAGAATTAATATTTGGTATTCTTGCTGGCAGTGTTATTATTTTGGGAGAATACATGTTGAGCTGCACATTGGACTCCCTTCTGTCAGTTTCTGAAAATGACTTGCAGATTAGCAGAAGCATATGTAGTCAAAACAGTTGTAATGCACGAACCACCAAACAGGTGAAAACAAGATCCACATGACTGATAACAGCTGGAGAAACAATATCAGGAACTCAGCTAGACGAGACTTTGCGCTAAGGTGTTTGTGACGAGGGTTTTTAAACAGTCAGAGATGCTAGTTCACAGTTGTGCAGCGAGGTACGTTAGTTTTACGGTGTGAACACGGAGAACAGAGACACGTTGGTGCTAAACAGACACTGACACGAAAGCAGGACTAAACCAAATGATGAGAATACGGGTGAACAGTGTAAACTCAATAGGATTGTATTTGTAATGAACACCAAGAACAACAAACCATACAAAGCAAGGAACTAAACACAGAGGATAACAGATTATTTGCCCTGTATTAGTTTGCCATCTTTGTTTCATTAATGAAACAAGTGTCTAGTCTGCTCAAGCTCAAGTGTGACATGCCTGCCGTGACGGCAAGTGTGCTGTGGACTTCTCACCTCAACCACAGCTTGCCCTCTTAGAAACCATGTTCATGACAAACATGTGACAAGCTGTTCTATATGTCACTTCATGTACACAGTGCATGTCAGCAGTATTTGTAGAAGGGAATGACTGTAAAGTAATCAAAGACATGTGAAAGAAACTAAGAATATATTAAGTACACTAAAAAAAGTGTGAGATGGTCTTCTGAATCAATTATTGTTAGCTTAAATTTTGTGCACAACCCAGACCTCCTGCAGCAAAGCATGTTAAAACATTATGCTACATCTTATCTTAAGATTCATCTTAATACATTATGCTACAAACTCTAGTCAGCAGGTGTGTTTGTTATTAATCTGGGTTTCTCAGTTGTAGCTTTTCTGTTCCAGCTGAAGTTCAAAACTTTGTGGAGGTAAAACCTGAGAAGTTCATTTACATTTATAAAGACTGCTGCTTGGTCACTTCCTTAACCGACATCAGTACTTCAGTTAAACTCAGTCAGGAAACATCACATGAGTAAAGAGGTGCAGCTGTGGTGTCTTCACACACAGACAGAAACAGTAGTTCAGTGTTTTAGTGAATCATTCATAGGTCACAGATGTCCAAGAGTGTTTATGATGTGATCTACATGGAGGAGCTGAGGAGAGGAGAGCAGGAGGACATGGTGGTGGTGATTTATGAGAGTACAGACGCTGTTGGAGGCCATTACACACATGCAAAATTGGAGGATGCAGATTCAGACAGGAAACTACACTCTCAATCCACAGGTAATGTTATAAATTCTGTATTCAACCGTATATGAATGTAGGTGGATAATAATAGCTAAAGAGCTCTTATATCCGTTTATTTATAGATTACATTATTGCTGAGCATATAAGACTTGGATCAGTGTGGTCCCAAAAATTGAAAACAATTTTTTGGCAGTACAGCCACACAAAGTGAGAATGTGACAGGCAGGGAGTGCAAACTAAAAAGGAGAGAAAATATCACGCCAAGTCTCAGGGAAAAAGGAGGGTTTAATGAAAAACGTGCACAATCCAAAGACATGTGACATGATCCGAATTAAGGATATAATAACCGGCAGTCAGCAGGTACAAAGACAAGACATATAGACAGGCAAACGACTCTCAGCTGGTGAACTCCCTTAATGGGCCATGCCCACCTGAGGGACGAACACAACGCAACAGGACAACTTGACACAAGAAGTTCATTTATATTTCATATAAGGACTTCACAAAGAGGAATATAACAACTCAACATACAGGTGCACCAGTTTATTTTAATTTTAACAGGGCTGAATGGTACTATGGGTTCTTTTTCCAAATGATGCAAGTTTGCATTGGTAATTCAGAGTTAGGAAATATTTAATCTTAATAAGTGAGGAAGTACTGACATCATTTTGTAGATCTCTCAAGGTAAGGCAGGTTTATCTGTATAGGAGATTTTACAACCATGTTTTATTGTAACAATGTATATTCACTTTCAAATGTCTAAAATATTATACAGTTTAACAGAAAACAGTGTAACAAAGTTAGAATTTGAAAACTGTTAGAGTAAACAACATCAGCTATATACAGTGCTATATTTAGAGAGAGATTGTTTTGACTACAGCATGTAAAGAGCCTGAGACAGAGAATATAATGATTTTCAAAGAGCTGCAGCCCCAAAGCTTCTGTGTCACATTATCTGCCCGTCTCCTCCCTCTGTCTCATCTGTGTCTGCGTCTACGCTCGTGTGTGTCTGTAGGTGCATATGTGTGTGTGTGTCAGTGTTATCTGTCCCACATGTCTCCTGTCTCATCAACTGTGACAGCTGTAGTCATAAGCAGGAGTGAGATGTGAGTGTGGCTGTAGGTCGTGGGATGAAGAGCCCTGGGCCTCCTGCCTAGGGGGCGTCCCCAACACCTCCTTCCTACACTGAGTAGTGGGAGAGCTGTGAGGAGTTTGGTTATGACACTGGGGAGCCTCTGGCTGCTCTGAGTCAGAGATGGAGATGGTGCAGCCCAGCAGCTGCATCAGGGACCAGGGGAACCAGGGAGACCAGAGAGACCAGCAAGACCTGGGGAACCAGGAAGACCAGGGAGACCAGGGGAACCAGGGAGCCTGCGTCTGCTTCTGTGGACCAGGACCCTCTGATGGTGCCTGGGTTCCAGCCCGGTGCCTAAGAACCCCCTTTGTGTTTTTGCCTTTGAATCATGTGCCACAAACTTGAATCATAACTACTTAGGATCATAAAGTAAATGATAGATATCCAACACTGGGTAAGTGTGAGACTCAGGGCTGCAGAGAACTACAGTAGCAGACTGTGTTGCTGTAGGTGCATCAGCTCTGGATCATTTTGTGTGTTAAACTATGAATAGACAGGGCCACTGAGCAGGGATGGAGGTACTTCAACTCCAGTCTTTACTACATCTCTACTGAGAAGAAGACCTGGAATGAGAGCAGACAGGACTGCAGAGAGAGAGGAGCAGACCTGGTGATCATAAACAGCAGAGAGGAACAGGTGAGGGAAAACTGGAGGGTTTTTGAATGTTGTACCATCTGGTGTGACATAAGCATCATACATCTGTTGTTACATTTCAATAGATCTTTAACACAATGAGGGGAGATCGGAAAGCTTGGATTGGTCTGACTGACACAGACAAAGGGACGAACCAGGACTGGAAGTGGGTGGATGGCACAGCACTGATGACAGAGTAAGATCACTGATCTGAGCCCTGTTGTAATTACTGACTCTTACACTACAATACTGACAGACACTCTGATTGTCTTTCAGCTACTGGAGTACTGGGGAACCAAATGATCAAGCTGAAAACTGTGTCATTACATGCTACGGATCTGACAGTGTACAAAACTGGGCTGATTATCAATGTAGTAACCAGTTTGTTTGGATCTGTGAAAGGAGCATTTTTAAATGAACTTGTATTAGAATATTTGGTGTTCTTGCTGGCAGTGTTATTTTGGAAGAATACACGTTGAGCTGCACATTGGACTCCCTTCTGTCAGTTTCTGAAAATGACTTGCAGATTAGCAGAAGCATATGTAGTCAAAACAGTTGTAATGCAAGAACCACCAAACAGGTGAAAACAAGATCCACATGACTGATAACAGCTGGAGAAACAAGATCAGGAACTCAGCTAGTCGAGACTTTGCGCCAAGGTGTTTGTGACGAGGGTTTTTAAACAGTCAGAGATGCTAGTTCACACTTGTGCAGCGAGGTACGTTAGTTTTACGGTGTAAACACGAAGAACAGAGACACGTTGGTTGCTAAACAGACACTGACACGAAAGCAGGACTAAACCAAATAATGAGAATACGGGGGAAGAACAGTGTAAACTCAATAGGATTGTATTTGTAATGAACACTAAGAACAACAAACAACAAACCATACAAAGCAAGGAACTAAACACAGACCAGGGTTAACACGTAACTTCACCAGATAGGACATAGAACATGCACAGCACAACACGAAAGGGGAAAGCGCTGGGTGCCAAATAACTACTAGAAGCGCAAAGGCACGATAGTTACAGTCACTCGGCTGGGATGAGGAGAAAGCGATGAAGCGTTTAGTCCGTTCAGCTCACTAGCTCACTCAGGCTAGGCTAAAGGAAAGCACAGCACTGAACGGCAAGACCTGCAGGCATTTAAGGGGTGAGATAAATGAGGGACAGGTGTGGGGGAGTGTATGGGAGGTGGAGTGTGTAGGAGTGGCCGTCTCCCCTGAGGTGGTGGACCGGCCTACCGTGACACTAAGGAGAAACAAACTAGGAATGACAGGTGGGGGAGGAGCCAAGAATGACAGTGTTAATGCACAATACTCTCAAATATACACACTCACTTTATTCTGTGGTCTGCTGCACTGCACAGAAACAGTAGTTTAACTTTTAGTTTAATATTTGACTAAATGCTTACACTGAAGTCACAGCAATATTTTGCACCGAAGTGAGTTCTGTAGGCTGTATAATCACGGAGAGAGCATTAGAATCATTAACCTGCTGCTGGCATTAAATGTTTTGGTCACGATGTACAAGAGTAGAGTTCTGGTTCCAAACGATGGCTCATGCCTGCCCTCTGCTGGTCATAAATAAAATATGTGTTGTTTCTGTTCTCGGCCAAATTAAAATCTCCAGTTTTCTGTAAATGCTAAATACTCCATAATTACCAGACCAGCTGAGCAACATTAATGTGCATGGATCAACTACTGGTGTTCAAACAAACATATGCACAAACACATTCACTGATGATGGGCTAATATGGAGTATGATGACCTAAGGGGCGGGCGGCATGGTGGTGTGGTGGTTAGCACT